>JARACY010002456.1:0-42516 GCA_029255725.1 Scrobipalpa atriplicella
CTCGATCAGTAATTGTATGGAAAGCCATTGTTTTTTTCCACTTCCTGAGATAAACTGATCTGTTCTGTGTCGTTGACTGAGCAACCCATATCATTTTATGGTACGTCTCTTACACCCGTTATAATAGCCGAATTTATGTGCAATATTAACGGCCCCGTATTGTAGACAAGATAAAAAAAATTGGGGACTGCGTACGTAGATGTTATCTTTCTCACGCCATCCAAACAAGATAACAGACAAGGCGCCCGGGACTTAAAATTGATATAACAAATCAAATTGCTTGATAAGCAGGCGTTGACACCATTTTTTACGTGCTTTCTTGGCACACCTTCGAATAATGTCCATATTTGGATCCTGCAAGTTAAAGTCTCTGCGGAGATCATGCCCAGGGGCTGCTCCTAGAGATTTGGATTCCGTTCTATTCCAACCAGCTAAGCTCACAAGAGCAAAGCACTCGCACACCAACTGTCATGCGGACACTTCCGCATCTGAAGAATCGAAATGAAGACGAAACAGTGGCTGTCTTCTCAGGCGTTTGGTCAACAAAGAATCGATACGTTTCGTGTGCTTCGACACTCATCAGAAAAGCCATAGAGCCTTTCACGCCTGTAAGTTAAAATTAATATATTTCCGCTGATGAAATTGTGTATTTGATTAGGTTAGGTTACACTTTTTGCTGATCGATAAATAACACCACCAAAAAACTTGGTAGGTATTTCTAGACCTTGAGTAGGTACATCTACAACTAAACGACGAACAAGAAAATAAACCCTGACTGAAGAAATGTGAACTTTTGCGACCTTTTAGTTTCCTTAGTTTTTCTTTGCAACTTTCTAAGAATATTAAGCTATTTCACTCATTACTTACATAATAATAGAATCTAATGAACAAGTCGGTTGCCAGCTACACAATAACAACACACAAAGGGGGCCAGACTCTGACAAAATGACGTATTATTTGCTCTACTATACATTGAAAGTGGGGTACTTAGTTGAATATACAACTTCCACTTACAATATTAACTGGTACAACCTACATAATACTCGTTGGTGAATTAAATGTTGATTTTATGGTTTCTTTCTGGAGCAGCTAACACGTTGTCTGTACCTAACCTAGGTACTCAAAATCTATAGGTATAGAATGCTAATTACAATCTTGCACTAACCCCCTGTCCTCCTTCTTTTATGTACTTCAATACCCACAGGTTCCCTGGAAGAAATTGCTACCCTAGCACCTAGGCCGCCAGTATTGTACTTAATGTTTTTTTCTATAATGTAAATTATAACAGGATTAGGAAGAAAAGACAATAAATTACTTATTTTCCTAAAGTATCTACCTACGTAGATTCCAATAAAGAACATTAATGACTATGCTTACGTTATGAAACTAAGAGCATCATCTCAATTGGGGTTAACTATATGCATATTGTACATCTTTAGTACCAATAGTATCGTGGAACTAGTAAACTAATAGGTATTTTGCATTCCTATTTTATTATTTGTTAAATTCTTTTAAAGTCGTGTCTGGTCTGTGAGTTGCAGAAATCTATCGATTATATGGAGGCCTTGCAAGTCTCAAGACTTTTTTGCAAACCAGGACTTGATATTACGGTACCTAAGCGTATTTTACAGGCCTGGTTTTTACAGATTGTAGGTAAAGAAGTGTTATCACATACCATAGGTATTGGCTCCAGATTCATTTTCCTCAGGGAAAGTTCATGAACAAATTCTGGTTTATCGTCGGAAAATATAGATAAAACATACCTTTTAGCCGAGCTTATAAATTCAGCAAACCAGCAGGGTAATACTGTGTATGTCATATTCATTGACGTCAACTCGCAGGCGGCATAATCGGAAAAGTTGATTTCAAATTCTGATAGGCAGCGCTTACCGGCAACTGCCGACTTGGAACAACGCACCGATCAATGAATAATGCAAAGAACCAGCCTGAGGCAAGCCTCCCGCGACACTGAATGCTTAACCTCACCTTTTATTATAATTTCTGCCCTTGCTCTTACTTATCGGAATCCTAAACAGGGAAACAATACGTAGCCAGAACATCAGTGCCAACCAAATTGTAGAGAAGCATCACTTTCAAGATTTATTTATTTAGTTTATCGTCTTCAAGGGTTATTTCGATACACAACATATTATGAAAAATTTTGACAGACGAAACAAAAGTCCGACAGCGTCATTTTTGGAGCAATGATGAGGAGCAATGTCACATTTGCACAAAGATTATATTCGTCAAATTGATATAAAGTCTCTATGGTGCCTACAAACTAACCTATCAAAATAAAATCTCCCTGTAGATACTTGAGCATATTGGAGTGCATGCTATCTACTTGATGCTACTATACTATCCATGCCATGCTCCATGTTCGATCTTTTCATCAGTCTCATCACATAACTCAGTCAACATCGGTAAAGTGAGATAGAGGACTACTTGCTTAAAAAATTAAATACGTATTAGCGTATGGGCGTCCGCTATGTCAAGCTAGGTTACGCAAAATCAAAGTAACGTAAATAAACGTAGACACGTATATAAAGGTGATAATGATAAACATAATCAAAGCAACTAAGAAACGTTATTCATTATTAGTATCCGAGATACTTGATATACTGTATAACAGAGAGCTATTCTATACTATACAGGGTGTAAAAAAAAGTACTGCGTTCCTTTAAAATACATGTTCTACTAATGATAACAAACAACTTTCGCATAGCGCAAAAATTTTAGCCCGGCATAAAATTTTGCCTTGTCCATACAAAACTGCAGATCCCGGAGAGCATCTTTGTATGGAAAAAGCAAACTTTTTTTTCGAGCTTAAATTTTTATGCTTTGGGAAAGTTGTTTGGTATCATCAGTAGACTATGTGGTTTAAAGGAACGCAGTACTTTTTTTTACACCCTGTATACCTAGCAGTAGTTAGTAGCGTATTAATTTATTTTTTCAATGACAAAATATTGGTGTCTTACAAAGAAGATATTCTACAAACTAACGAAGTTACTGTTAAAAGATAAACCTCTGCACCCTACCAATTATCCCAGCGAACTTGCCAAACTAGTCTACCTACCTTCAACTAAATCATTTTGTTGCTAAGCCAAAAGTAGACTAGAGGCGGAAAACGCAATTTAAAATATATATTGAGAAGAGTAGGTATAGATGAAAATCGCTTCAAGGCTATTATTGGCTACGTCTGTCCGCAGTGCGCCTGACAACAGATCCGATGCACATTGGTTACATAACAACTGTTTTGCTCGTATCCTTGATTGAGCGGACACTTAGTTTGATTTGGCGCTTGAGGGGCAAGGTTCTGTATGTTGTGTACCTTTTTACACTGTAGTTTATGTGATGATAGTGAAGAGAAAACAATGTCATAACGGTCATAACTATATTCCAACACAACACTCGCAACTTAAGAATAGGTACTATGAATAAAATTAATACGTAGACCAAAGCAGTGTGTAATTCAGAATATTACAACCGCAGTGTAACCTTTTCCTTATTTCTAATCACTTAGCTCAAGTATATACGAAGAGAAAATTACTGTCTGTCAATCGGTAAATAGACATTCACTCCCACTACGCTACTTAGTTCAAAAAGTAGACGACGCCTTTTCGGAGGTATGATCATTAATATGATTTCCTCCACAGTCGTCTTTATTTAGGACCTTGCCCCATTGATTGGCCTCTCTCTATCTTATCATTATCATTAGGTATCACTGATTGTGACAGTAGCATAAGCACAGTGATTATAATAGGTACTTTTCAGGTAATATCTGGTTATATATACTATTTCAAAGTAAGATTGCTATCTTTATGTAAGCCTGTACATACGTTACCTATGAAATCCTCTCTAACGGCGCATGTAATTTAAATAGCAAGTAGCGCTATTCACTAATATTCTGCAATGCTAAAAGGATATTCAAATGCAGAAAGATGAAAAACAGACGGTTTGGTTGGTACACAACACAAGCGTTCGTTTTCCCTTTTCATGTTCTCCATGTTTCCGGAGATTATAACCCATGTACCTATGGCCCCCTTTGGTCTCTTAGGTTGGTTTTATGATGGAGGCTCGATATTCGAGGGTTGATGTTACGACACGCACTACAATATTGTAAGGGTGTTGTTATTTTCAAAATTATTTCCATTTATTAGAGGAAATTGCTTCAATAAAAGGGAGCATCATTAAGGGTCATATTATGATTCTGTCGAAAATCAAAGTCATGCACGGTGCACTTAGTTATAATATACCTATAAGTAATATTGCACCTGGTTTCCTTACGAGCTGAACAGCTAACTAAGTCGGTCAAAACCTATAAGTTTAATATATCTAGAGTATAGTTAGGCATTTGGTTTTCGCGTATTAGTGGCGCGACTTGTAATTGTAAACGTTGGAAGCCTTATTATTCCACAAGACACGAGCAAATCTCATGAATTATTAACTACGTACCATATGCCCCTTCGACGAGACACGACCCACCTAACTATAAATTACAAGCGTTTACTGTAAGTTTACGAGAGATGCATCGTTTCGCTGACAATATGAGAACGTTCCATTCTATGTACCTACTATTTCAAAAGAAGTCATCGAAAAGAGAAAAGCCCGACAAATGTCGTTGTTCTCCTTTCGGAATGAGCCTACGTTCCATTTTCGTGAGCCATGTATTTCCGGCATATCTAAATTAAAACAGCAATCCTGCTAGAGGCGGTCCAAGCCGCTCACAACACAGACATAGACATGTTTGTTAGTCATTCCTTCTAGGTAAAACAGAATTTTAGGGGACAGTAAAGTATTATAGCTAGAAAGAAAAATATAGAATGTTCCAGCTGCTCTTCCTTCCAGGCATGCAGTAGAAGTCAGCAGAAGGGATTTTAGGGTTACAGTGTATTGTAATTTAGGCGATGATGGGCTGACAGACACTACAGCGATACACATTACCATCTAAAATTGCCTTCAAATTTTTGTCAGTCGTGGCGTAGGCGCCTTTTACTAGGCGTTTTACGCTCTGCCTACCCCGTAAGGGATATATGCGTGACTTTATGTATGTATGTAAATAGATCGTATTACCAGTATTACGTCAGTACATATTGCGCACATACAAATAGTAAAGTCCATTGAGAATCAACTCGACAAGTAAAGGTTATATTAGTACTATTATGTATTCTGTTGTAAAGGTTGATGTATGTGCATTGTTTTAGATTCTGGTAAAAAGTTACTTATCGCACGTCAACAATGATTGAATCGCATTCTTTATCCATAGAATGTGGCGATTTATACTCCTAATTAGCTAGTACTTTATTGTGAGTTCATACGAAGAAAATAATCTTAGAAGGCTTAAAAAATAAAAAATTAAGAAAGACTTGCAGAATATTTAGGTTATAAATAAAATATTGTTATTGTTACAGAAATGAAAAAGCTTTGTAAATAACAAAATTTTAAGAGCGCCGAAGGGCTTTTCCACTAAAGAGAAACGCGCTAGCAAACACCTGGGCCACCTGATAATAAGGGTTCTGTTTCTGTCCCACAGCAAACATTCGAAGATTCGAACCCAAATAAGCAGAAATGCGATGTCCTATTCTAACGAGATTGAAGGGAACGTGTTGTTGTGTCTTCAAGATCATGATAGACCAAGTAAGTAGAAAGCAGAAGTAAGTAAAAACTGGTAGTTTTAACTAACAAGTACCACCACCACTAGATAAAGGCTTACTTTGTCGTCGAATTTGACCCTAAAATATCGTGGTAATGACTTTAAAAGTTCACGACATAATATATATGTAATATCTCACGACACGATCGATCCATATGATACAATTTATAGGTGTCCTGACCTAATCAATATTACATGCACTTGGTTTGGTAGTGTTAAAGATTTATACATAGTAGTTAATTAGGAATTCCTGCTGTTTGGCCTTAGATATTGACCTGGTAACGTCTAGGTGCGTGCATCAACCGAGTCTTGGGCAGGAGCGCAAATTGGGCGAGTAAAGTGGTCGCGCGTGCCAAGCCTGCCATTCATTCGGCAGTTCAGCAGTGGTGTTGCCAAGTCGTTTTAGTATGAAAACGTAGAAAAAACATTGAGTAGCCTAAAATCACCCAAATGTTAAACGAATAGCATAAATTATAAATAGCTACAAATAAATAATTAGATTCGACATCTTGATGATGATGATGAATAACGATCTTAGATCACTCCAGTTTGCAGCACTTTTACTGAAGTTAATTAGCGAAACTCTCCAATTTTAAGCAACCTGATTAAGCCTAAGTATTTTTGCGGGATAGTCTAAATTGCCAATATAGGCGTTGGCCAAAAAGTGTAGAAAGTAGACAGAACATGTCTGTCGATGCACCCAGACTGATGGGCTAAACTAGAGCCACAGTATAACATATGAGTCTGTAGCCAGAACGTCAAGACTATTGAATTATACTGTGCTAGAGCTGGCAGTCAGAAACCCAAGGTAATAAAAAGAGAGGTGAAAGATGTGAGACCTTTACCCTGCAGCGGGACACAACAGGCTACATAAAAGTCGAAATGGTAAAAATTCACCGCACTTGGCAGCACTGCTCGTTGAATCCCAAGATAATTACCTACAGGGTTAACGGGCTCATAGCATTATCAGATTATGTGGGTGTTCACCTCTAATCAATCAGAGGTAGATAAACATGCCTGAGCGGAATTTACGGGTAATCTTCGAAGTGTAAGCTTTTACTGACAATTTTTCGTCAACTATTATTTCTTGTTATCCAAAAATAGAGTACATTATTGCATTATTCATTATGATCACTAATGTTTAGCAGTATAAGTTCGTTGTTACAGGAAAAATATTACTAATTCAATTATTTTCCTTTGTTGGAAAGCAGGAAAGCAGTGATAACAATTTTTTATTCATGTCAATTTAAATAATTTTCAAGACATATTTACTAGTTCTTACCACGATTTATTTGTTTTTAATACATGTTGTACATGTAGCAAGCTAAAAGGTCTAAAAAGTAACTATTTTGTGTAACTTTTCTAAGTGCGTCACAGACTGAAGTGACATAGTTCTTCAAATTGGTCGATCACGACATGCCACGACACGACCCGACTCCTATGGATTCCGTAACTCGACACGAAAATGACTTTCTTGGATATGCATATTGAAGCGTCTTAAAAAAATAGTTCGGTATGACTAAAACATTAGCGCTCTTAGTTTTCTCTTGAAAGTAGTCATGCCTTTATCCCCTACTTTTTGTTTTTCTATAGCTAGTAAGCTAGTAGCTAGTTCAGCATGGAAGAAACTTGGATTGCCTTGAAAATATCCCTTCGTCACACAAAGATTTCTCAATAATTGCGTACTTATTACCGTTTCCATTGCTGCAAAACGAAATGTTCTTTGTTTAGACAGATTATATTGATTCTGTTTGGCTGGCTCTTACTTCATACGCTACCCGCTACAATATGCGTTAAGTTGTACGTACACTGCTGTATTGAGTCTACACCTGTGACACACATGGCAACAAAAGCACCAATGGATTTCAAAATTATCAGCAGAATTTTAAGCGTATTACTTTGATCTTAAAGAAAATATGATTTTCATTATGATTATGAATGAATGACGCACACAAACCGATTCCATCGAAAATCTAAGATTGATTAATAAATTGTTTTATAGGCTTTAGTTAACCTTAGATTAGATTAGATAAGATAACCCAAAGTATTCCAATTTAATATCATATTATTTCAATTTAATATTCCACGTTTTGAAAATATCACGGTGTTGATGAAATAGGTGAAAAATCAATTTTGCAGTATTTTATCTACCCGAGTAGATCTGTATAACAGAACGTTACAAAATTGGAAAGGGCGCAGGAATTTCCTCATAAAACGACATCGAATTTTTTTCTAAGGAACTAATCTGAGACATTGCATGGGAATTTAGATATTTTTGCTTAGTTTTGGCAAACAACAGGTTAATTTCCATGTTTGGACATTACTTCTTTACTGTGAACAAAAATATTTCAGTCCCCATCAGAGAACTTAGAATATCAATGGTCTTGGTCCTCAACATCAATTTCGTTAAAATTAAAGAACCTTTCCCTTACCTATACATTCTGTATAATCCTCAGTTGCCATGCGATCGAACAGCACGCTGGCCAAGCAATAAAATAACCAAGAGGCGATATCTATTCTTATCACTTCTGGCGCAGGAATCGCATGAATTCTTATCTCAGGTTGTGTAAACCTGCACACATCGAGGGCGACGTATCAATCATCGTGGCTTGATATCGCCAGGTCTTGAATAAGCTGAAATATTTAGCCTTACAGTCGATAGAAGAATAAGTAGGTTACAAAGTGCTTACGAATTATGTGTGGTGTGGTGAGGTGAGTGTGACCCAGTGGCAGCTCGATAATATTCAGACACTTATAGATTAAGTAAATGGGACAAATGAAATAATTAAAATAATTAACGAAACGCATCATCATCATCATCATTTGATGCATAATCATGGAATATGTTATATATGTAGGTACGCGATAAATCAATAATTAAATAATTAACGGAGCGCATAAAATAATTAAAATAAATTACACACGCTATTTTAGAGTAAATCCGTTTGTGAAACAAAAACCCATACCTGAATGCGTATCGAGGTCAATGCCCTAATTACAGACTTAGTTAATGAAACAATTAACCGAAGTGTTTACGCTAATTTTTAAATGCGTAATTTACAACGCCAATTGCCTCCGCGCTGCGTTAACACAATAAAGCTAATAAATAGCATCATTAGTTATCCCCAGGGATATTTCCGGTATTTATCTACACTGTTTACGAAAAACTTTTATCTTACAAAATCCTTAAAAAAGGGCAGATTCCTAAGTAGATTGAGTCTTCTAATCTCGGCAAAACGTAAAGTGTGGACGTGTAATGGCGAACAGTAGTAGAAATATTGAGGAAAGAGGGTCGCGCCCCTCCCAGAAGCTCTCCGATAGTAACAATGAACCTTCGAGACGAGACGACGAACCCTCGACAAACCACGCCGATCGAGATTTAGACCGGCTTGTTCTGACGCAGAGTTACACAACTATATAAGCTACATACCATGTTATCAAGAGAGCGACAAACGAAGACGGAATCTAAACATAGACAGACAAGTCTCGAATATTTCATGTTCAGTATCGAGAAATGAAATCTAAATTTAAAATTACATCGATCGCTAGTTTATACTAGCGGACAGACTGAATCTGCAATTGTGCACCAAGTCTAGCCAAAAATAAATACGGCATGCGGAAGAACCGCGGAAAATAAATATTATCACCCGTCATTTGTAGAGATACAGACGACAGTTGACAGGAAAAGTTCTGGCTAAAGATTATGATTCTCATCAGTCAAGTATAATCTTAGTTGTTGTCAGTAATCAGTAACGGTCTGAATAAAAACAAGTTCACGACGAATTGTGAACCTCCTCCTTTTTTTCGAGTCTGTTAAAAACGAACACTATTCTAGTCTGATATAAGAAGTATAAATCTTTCATTATATTGCTGTAGAGTAGAATATGCCAACACCGCATTGCAAAATAAATATTTTCTAACATCTTGGCAAACCTACTTCCGATATCATGAAAGTGAAAATTATTTTTAGATGGCGGTTATAAATAGTTTCTTGCGGAAACGCGATCGATGTTTATAGTGTATAAAACCGTAAAGGTACAAGAGAATCCATAAAGTTTGGTTTCTTGTATTTTATCTACCTTTGGTTTCTATATACAACATCTACAAGGCCTAGAGATAGTGTAGTGTCAAAAGTAACTTGTTTTCCGCATCTCTGTAGGTTCTTATCGCGGTGTTATGGCCTTATTACAGCTTCCACCTTTATCACTGACGAGATGTGGAAATGTTTCCAAGTGGCATGAAAGCCAGAGTCGTAATAGGTAATTGTATGAACGTAGGTAAATGAGAATGAGATGACAGGAGAAGATTATTAAAACCAACCAGCAATTTTAAATAAATCAAGCAAGATCGAACGAACACTCGGTATAAGCTTTCTGTTACGTTATCTTGTAATTTTTATCCAATTTTAACAATATTTAAAGTACTTAAGTAATAATAAAATCGAAGCATTCTCAAGGCAATATTTTTATCGTTATCAATCTTTGCCCCTTACATGCCCGACTTCGTCAATATCGTCTATAAACTGTATCCAGTAGCAAATGAAAACAAAATGATAAAATATTCTCGGCAACATTATTTCATCACTTTATCTGGTATCCAATATACGCGTACTTTATGTAAATCACAGGTAGGTATACATTTAGTTGTCTAGGAAGTAGAAACCCTTCTCATTCTGGTATGTCTGTATTTCCGGCGTCTGTTGTCCCCACCTTAATAACTCTCATAGCGCAAATTGACATGAAATATAAATTAACTCCTGAACTACGAATACTAAACATACGCAAAATCATACTAATATATAAAAGTTTAATTATTTGGATCTTATTGGTAATCTATTTTGTAATAACTACCACCTATTTTTATTTCACAACAAGAAGCAAAATAGACGCAACAGGAATCTTAATATATAATTAGTAACTACATAACCACATCTACCATTAGTAACTTAATGAAATGGTAATAATTCATAATGTCCCCCAAGTAGATCCTTGATGTATCCTATGTCTGGTGTCAACTTTACTTGACACCTCACCATATGATAAACACATGTACTTAGCTAAGGTAGCCACACCCTGGGGGTTTGCCTCTCTACACTTTTTTGCTTTTAAATAAGTTGCTAAGCAGCACAGTCCATTATTATTCACTAGCAGTTTTTGTGATGTTTTTTACTAAACTGATCTATATGGAGGTCCTGATGAATAAAGTAATGATTAGCATAGTTATTTTTAGTGGACTGAATAGAGGGATTCTAAAAGTTAAATAGATCTGAATATTTATGTATGAATATTCAAGTAACTTCTCAGGTACTAAATAATTACTATAGAAAATATATTAACTAAACTACTTCTATAATTGAAATTTTCTTTTTCTGATTCCACCAGTATTAACTTTGTGAAAATTTTATCTTGTCATAAATCATTCTGATAACTTGACACCAGAAACTAGATGGATATTTCAAGTAAAAATGCTTTTAATAAATATGGACTTTAGGCAAAAATATGTTATCTTTGAAGATAGTAAAACTGTTAATATGGGTTGTGTAACTCGTTATTTAGTAAAGTTCCTACTGTGCGTTAAATGACTGATATTTGATGATAAAGAAATTTGTGATAATTATATACTAATTTATGTGATAATCATGATTAAGAAGTAATAAATTAGGTCAGCAGAAAGAAAAATAAGTTTGATTGTGATTGATAGAGACATTGGTGATTTAAAGAGGTATTTTGTGTTCCCAAATTATTGTTATAAAAATGTCTGGTTCAAAAAAAATCTATGCTAAATAGGCAAAAAGATGTCTTACTCAGAGTAGGTTTTCTTTCAAGGAGTATAAAATAAATTTATTACAATCTATTTTACTGTTAAGATTTTAAAGATAATTGCATGGCTAACAGGAAAAAATAAGAAATAGCTATAAATTAAAAGTAATTGTTATTCTTATTATTTTTTAGATTAAAGACTATTTACTGCTCGGGTGATATGATAGATAACCCATAGTGTTCTGTACATTGAGGTCAATAGCTGACTGCTTCATCATACTTTATCTTTTCTCGATACTCAACACACCCACCCTTCAAGTATATTTTCTAGAATACATTATTAATACTTTTAAAATAAAATAAAACTAAATAGAAATAATCAGGTAGGAAATTAAGTACTAGTTTGATTTTCCTCAACAATGAATGATGAAATAAGTAATGACAGTTTTGGAAATTATTTCTACAGAAATATTTGAAAGAATAGGATGCTATTGTGGTATTCAATGTGTTATACTAACAACTACCAAAAACTTAACAAGCAGGTAAATTAAATAAAAAGTATAATTGGAAGGGGACTGTACAATTGAAGTTTTGAATTGCAGCTAGAACAACAATTAGGGTCACTCAATGCTTAGTAATTTAGTAATGTCATACACACAACATTAGCTCTGAACTGGTAATTAAAACCATTTTTAAAAAAATTCTATGTGATATTGCACCATATCTGAGTGTGTTTCATGTTCAAAGAAGAATTATTCCAAATATATAAATTATTGAAATTAAAACAGGAATTCTTCAATAATGAAAAATTAGAGAATAAACAAACCAATAAGAATTGCAAATTTTAAATGAATTATTCAAAACAAGGGCTTGAGTATGTAATGTAGGTACATACTCAAGCCACATGGTTTGGACTGTGCACTTATTTTTATACATGCACTTAGGGAATACATTTGTATGCACCTTGAATGAGAATAAGCAAGTGTTAATTGTTGCTGATACCTGCTACATAGATACATGCAACATGTATGAGCTGTTGTGTAATAATTTATACAACTTCTCAATGCCAGCTCTTGACAGCGCCAGTGTACCATCGACCAGAAGCCCCATCGAACATGCTCTATGAAGAGAATCGTATAAGAATTGCTGGTGTCCCAGTTAGCAGATCAGACTGCTATCTGGTGCACATGGTGTGCATGGAAAATGATCGGTCACATGACACTATACCGCTCATGGTCACATGATCCAAATGCACCTAGTGCAAGCACATAGCATAAAAAATAATTTGGCTTCGAAAAACCACACTCAATGTTACATAACTGTGGGCATATCGTTCTTCAACTTACCTTTGTTAACATTATCGCTGCCACTGTTAACGGTCACATTGGTGGTAGCAGGACATTTTTTCACTTTTTGGGAAGCATTTTTTTGAGAGTTATCATTCACTTCACTACCGAGAGCCATCACAACACGAGGAATCAATCCGGCACCGATAGACCGCGACAAGCACGGTTCCACACTCAGCTGAAACAGCACATGCGGTACAAATAAGGTTCAAATTCGACTGACAGAGTTCGAAGTCCTTATATAAAGCCACTGATATGAAAGACTAAGAAGATTGTACAAAAAGGTACGGGAAACGGTAGCCAACTAGAACTAGCCGGGTTGTAACATCGTACTAAATATATGATAGACAATTGGTTTTATCGTTTTGTTTCAACTACATTGCGATATTTCTTGGAATATACGATGATGGAAAGTTCAGTAACCCACCGATGTACATCATTACAGATTATAGAATTATTTCCGACTTTTTCCTTTATACAGCGACATCTACTGTTGAAATGTGAAAATATTAAATAATAAAATATTCTAATCAATGACGTTACGCTAACGATGCGTTCAAGATAACAATAGTGTCACGACATTTTATATGGGAGTTATTTTCAATATTTTCGAGAATAGTATCCAAATCAGAAATGTTTGATATTCTTCCATGGATTTATTCAAAAAGTGAACCTAGGACAGTTTTTATGTAAAAATACAGAAAAAGTCGAGAGAAATTTTTAAATAACCGTTATTTCAATACAGGTTCCATACAAAAAAATACCGGGCATTGCAAAGGTCAAAAACCATAGACAATTTGTTTGAGATAATCGATATCGATTTGCAAGCCCTTATTTGTCAAAATTGACATAAGAAAAGAATATAAACAATCGAATATTTTGAAAAGGGTTCAGATTCCTTTTTTTCTTTTAATTACGTTGTTTGCAATTTCAGAGGGCAAAATAATGTCCTCAGAACAATATACAAAGGTAACTGAGTATACCCCATTGACTCATTTATGTCAATATCAGTCTGGCGGGAGTGGCAGCCCGTTCGAATTTTCACGTTCTATTGTATTCGATGTTCTTTTTCTTCTGTTTTGGGCAGCATAATGTTGTATTTGTTGTTTGCTATTGCAGAAGATGCTTGATGGTTGGTACTGCCGCTCGATAGCCAACATGCAAGCGAGTGAAGCCGCCGCGAGTGCCAGTTCGACCGCTCCTCCGCCGCCCGCCGAGCCGCAGCGCGCTCGTGAAGCCAGGAAGGATTATTCCACCGACAGCAGCAGTGAACCAGAGCCAGAGCCCAACTACAGAGCTCAGTATCTTGCCCTGAAGAAGAAACTCAAATACCTCATTTATGTAAGCTCTTATCTTAATTCCAGTAGCTTGACTATTCTCCTGTTGATTTTTGCTATTCCTTAGTCTTTCTCTGTCAGTTAACCATGCGACCACAACACTATAAAAGATTCATCACTTAAATCATAAGAAGTTACCAAGTATAAGCAGCTAAAAATCCTAAATATTGAATTACAAGCAAGAGCAACACTAATTTTTCTCAGTCTCACATCTTACTAACTAAAATAGAGAAACTAAATCTATAAATTGTACCTAACCTCTAACCTATAATGTTAAGCTTCAATAACCATACTGTTTATCTTTTCAGGAAAATGAATGCTTCCAAGATTCACTTAGATCTAGCCAGAAGAGATTGCTGAAGGTGTCCAGAGACAGGACGTTCCTGCTGGACAGATTACTGCAGTACGAGAAAGGAGAGAGTTCTACCTCTGAGAGTGAAGAGACAGATTCCTCAGACGATACTGACTACCAAAGGGTAGATGTGAAACGGTGAATTTTTGTCTTAAGAGAAATATATAAGCAACATTAGTTATTATATTAGCAGCTTTTTAGACTTCAGTGTCCTTCATATTCTGATGGCTTGAGCCATGGGAATGAGACTATCACACAGTCCTTTCCTGATTATATTTAAAAGAGAAGAAATTAGCTTTCTAAGAATAAAAGTACTCATTAGAAATACAAATACAATCTTGCATTTGAACTGACTGCATTCAATTCAATACCTTTCTCTCTTTTGGCTTTGATTTCCTTCTAACTTTTTTCATGTATTAGTTAGATTTTATATTTTTCAGTAAAAAACTTGAAGGCGCATCCAATCAAGGGATGTCCACACCATCCTCAGTGAATAAAGGCCCGGCAGTAAAGAGGAAGAGAACAGTAATGCCCAAGAAGCAAGCCAATGTCAGCCACCCTGGGAATGAGAGGATACTGGTATGTTACGGTCCAGGTTTGTCAATCATATTTGAGAAATTATCCATGTTCAATAGCTTCAATCACCCTTTCCCTGTGCATTTTTCGGCAGTTTCTTTTTTGAACGGCTATTTTCCTTTATGATTTGACAACAATCTTGTATTGCAGATCACTTTTTAATCCAGATGCTATTATTGTACACTCAATAATTTACAGTTGTATTACTTTTTCTTATTATTTTAAATGTTTTTGTATTATGATCTAATAACCAAATGATCTTCTAATTTATGTACACATAGTATTCATGAATTTACCCCATATTAGCAAATGTAGTGTATAAAACACTTATTAGAAACCTTTGAATCACATGAGTGAAAGGAAATATGTTCAACCTGATATTTCGTGAATAAACTAAGAAAATAATACATGGATATATTTTGATAATGGTGTTCAGATTTCTACTGAACAGAGGGCAGCATGTGGAAAATAACTCAATGAGATACTGTGGTTGAAACCTCGCGCCTACATGCCGCCCGCTGACCTGCAAAAATCTGATTGCATTGCATTTCCCTAACCAGCCGAAAAACTACCGAAACATCCGTTACTTCCAGCACGAAGCAAGTGCAGCAATGCTGGCTAAGGCACCGCCGGGGCTCGGCTTCGGGCTGACGGCGTCGGACGGGCACATGACGCCCGAGGAGGTGGAGCGCCACCTGCAGTCGCGCCAGTCCTACCTCGAGCTGCTCCCGGAGCGCGCGCCCCCCACCGTGCCCACTGAGATGTTCAGCAATGACCCCTCGCTCGACAGGTGTGTATTTACAAATATAGGTTGCATAAAAGATGAATGAATCAATACGCTACGCGAACGAAGCGAGCGCGACATTTTACGAAAGTTGAATCCGATACGTCATTTCTTATAAGCCTGTGACCTATCGTTGGGCCAAAATACTTACCTAGTGTGTCAAATTGGGTTACGATGTGCTAAGATAAGGCGACTTTTTATTATGGCTATGAACTACAAGTTCACTATAGTCCCTATAAACTGAATAAATATCTAAGCCACGTAACGTTTACTATCATCTGGTATAACGGATCGGAAGTTAGTGAGTGGGCCTATTTAGTTCCTCTCGGCAACTTTATCATCTCGCGTTCGCTGATAAGTGGTTAAACAAATCTGAACTAACTATGTGCGGATTACGTGCTTCTGCTGGCCAACATTACACCGTTTTCCTTATAATTTTGAACATAATATTTGATAAATAAGACGCTTTCTATAATGTGAAAAAAAGTTGCTCTGAAAATGCTCCAAGTTTGCAGAGATTGTTCTCATTGTTTTACCGAAAATATTAGGTAGCCGACCCCGTGAAATACGGGATAAGGCTAGGGAGATGATGATATAGTCTGTCTGAAAAATTATATGCAGTGAGCCATGTGGCAGTTTAGTCATAGTCACGATAAGAAATGTAGGCATATTAGATAAAATTAGCGGCATTAATGCAATGCCCGCTTATGAATGATGTATTTGTTCTACTAATTCAATTCCATCAAGTTCGTCTGTTCGCGGCTAGTTTAAGCTATAACACGGAGATTTCCTGTCGCCTCTTAGGCGTCCCAAATAGCGTAATTGACCACTTGGTACTGTTTATCGATATCCCTCACTTGAGTGGGGCGTCAAGATTGTTTTATTTCCAATTCATCATAGTTGTTTTTATTTTGTTCCAGTGAGTCAAACGACGTTTTGGAGAATTCGCCGAACGTCGAGGAGTGGTTTGATTAGCAGTTACTGTTACCCAGTCGTGGGTGTGCGCTAAAAGTTAGCTAGCAGCTGCAACAAACAGTATTCCAAGTGGCTGAAGGGCTCACTATAATAAGGACAGTTCGCCGAAATATTATTTAACAGTTAATGAATGTGTCGCATAATGTTCATATTTGAATAGTGAGATTTTAAATAAAAGGCTAAGTTCATATATTATGTATGTATTGGATAAATATTTACTTTAGACAATTACAATATATGATGTTGAACAGTTGAAGCAAGAACAAACATCTATCTCTATTACTGCATCACACTCGAATTTCATGCAATATTGTACATTTTTGATAATAATCATTAACCACACACATGTCACATACACGTTGTGTATTTTACAAATAAGCATGTATAGTAATGTATACTCTTCTCCATAACTTTTATAATCATAATATACATATAAGATATACCACATTTCAACAAGATGAAATACATGAATGTGAAACCATGTGATAATATTAATTTTATTATTACTTTTCTCTTAACAAACCTACCATGCAACGAAAGCTGTAGTTAGCATGCTACTGATAAATTTATAACAACATTTTATGTCCAGTACCATAATACTAGTTTTCCTATACCTACATTCTAATTTCATAGTAGATTATGAAAAATAAACCATCTAACGTGTGAGATTCCTATATTAAACTGAAGTAACATAAAAATATTTATTGTTTCGATTAATCTCTATAAATATACGATACATGAGTACAACGAAGTTACGACGATTATCATAATTAATAAGTGGTTACAATGAGTTCATTACCATTGATTCACGAAATCAACTAAGGCAATGTTTTCTGTACCAGATATTTAATAATCAATATTAATACCACAGTTAATACTAAGTATTTTCAACTGGATAGCTAACTTTACTTTAACCCTCGGGATTTACAATTTTAATCATTATTATAAAATTTATAATAAAATAAATTTGAGACCTAAGGAATGTTTGCGAATACAAAATTAAACAGTGTTTTAAAGAGAGGTATTTATTATTTAAGATTCTCTAAGTTAACTTTTTGAAATAAATATGTCCCGAATGCAATAATTTAACAATTATTTAACAGGAACAGAAAACTTACGTTTAATAAAATATTGCCAATGCCTAACGTATACTAAGTATTTAACATCCGCGATTGAATTGGTAATTATCACGCGTGCTGTTCCTAACGCATTCAGTTTCATTTCAGTTAAAGATAACTCCCGAATCAAAAATCCTGTGCGATTACTGAACACTCTGTGACATACGAAACTAGCTATAATCAATCCAAGCAGATAGAGTTAATGTAAATTAAAAAAAAACGTAATTATTTTCGAGACTTAGTGCTTTTACCGATTTAGGATACTGCAATGTAGATGGTAATGAATGGATATGTAATTTTATGAAGACTAAACATTATTTCTAACAATGATAAAGAATGATGGATTGAACATTTTCTTCTACCATATTACTAACTTCATTATGCCACAGTGTTTTATGCATGGTACTTACATCTTTACAAACTTTAGAATGTTGATACATTATGATAGATGATGCTCAACAGCCAAATCATTTACTTTGGTATGATTATATTTTCTAGTTTTTATCAATTAGAATTATAATAAACAGCTTCAACAATTCTATGAAATTGAAGCAAAATACCATTTCAAGATGCCAAAATTTATCAAAATCTATATACATAGAAATAAAGCAATATTTTTGGTATATTTATACCATCTTTTAAAATATACACCTTAAAATGATAAATAAAAAAAATATACTTTATAATGAACTGAAACAAGCCTTCATTAATTTCTACACCACATAAAAGTTTTTACAAAAAGTTTTAGGGTTCAAAGGATATTAATAAAATTATGATGAAAAGTGATTATGATTTACAAAACATCCAACTTTACCTACCAAGGTGCATATACATTTACAAAATCCATTTAGAAAATATAACATGAAAATTCTGAATATCTTCACAAAAATGAAGAGGTGCTACATTTACATTTGAACTAAAATTATATTATATGTTAGAACACCTAACTCTAAAATTAGCAACAAAGTAGACCAAAATTGTACACAAAGATTTTCATATTCAAAAGGGTTAGTGCACAGTTCACAAGTGTATTGTAAAGATACTCAACTAGTGGCTGCAGAACAGTGCAGCAACTCTACTGTGTGTCTGTGAACTTTTAGGCAAATAATATTACATCAAATTCATTGTCTTACATGTTGTTCATATTTGATGGTCAGTTCTTAACATTTACTTAGAATTGGTCAGCTAAGAGATTACAAACTTCTTGTGAAACAGTTTCCTTGCTAGACCTTACAGTAAGTCTATACATTTGAGCTTGTTTGTTTGGTTCCAATCTCATGAGGCAACCAACTTGTTGGACTCTGGTGTGGACAATGCCAGCAAGCACAAAGTTGTCTGGGTTGGGATCAATTCCATCCAGTAACTGCATACCAAAGCCAGCCAGTTTCGTACGCGTTGCGACCAAATCAATTGCTCCTTGAGCTTTGAATATTTTTTGTGCCCTTTGTTGCTCACCACCTAAGTTTTTCCATCTTGCAAAGAATGATTCTCCTTTCATTTCTGTGGGTTCGAAGAACTTATTCAATGTAAGGGGGAGTTTCATTGTGATCTTCTGTGGGACATTATTATAAACAAAAGAGACAGACATGCTTGGAGCATCTGCAAAATCTTCAATGCACTCAGCAGTTAGCATTTGTTGGATCTGAGCCCCAGCTTCCAGCACTGGTTCCATTGGTTTCATCTGAACATTTAATTTGTGCAAATCAGTCCAATGTAATTCTGGACGGACATTTTGGATTGGAAACTGTGTCTTATTGCCATAAAATAATCCAATTCTGCCCAGGTTTTGTCTAAATTCACTTTTGACTCCTATTTGGATCAAATCATTTTCAAAAAGTACACCATTATTTTTGAATAAGAATTTCTTGGCATTGTTTTGTTGTACTGTATTAGGACTTATTTTGGGTGTAGTGTACAAGTCTCCTAGAACATCAAGCAAACCATTTCCTGTAGCAGGTGCAGTAGTGCCAGGAGGAGTGGCAAGTCCAAGAAGATCAGCACTTGAGCTATTAGCATTATTTGTAGAGTTAACAGCATTTGAAGCATTTACTGCTGCTGTGGGTTGTGGGCTCTTTGACTCACGCACTGTACTGTCATCAGGTATACGCCCTGGCTTCTTTTTCTTCAACACAGCCAAGATAGATGATTCCCTTTCTGGGAAAGCTGGCATTTCCTCTAGTACAGTCGCCAGAACATCAGAACTGGCTACAATGCTCAGTTGAAGGTACTCAGAAGCTCTCTGTTGTAGTTCAACATCAGCTGAGCGAAGGTTTGAATCAGCACGGAATACTTCTTGGACACGGTTTTTGATCTCAGGGAAAAGATTCACTAATTTTATGTAGGTTGACAAAAGTAAAGCCCTGGTTGCTGCAGAGCACAGATGGTATTTGGAGTGAAGCAGCTCAAACTGGACTTGAGGGGATGAGCGGGTGTCTCCAGCAATAAGATTGCCAAATTCACCAAGGATGTATCCTCCCACTTTTACCATATTCTCATGGCATGTAGGTGCTTGTAAAGCCTCGAAAACTGTTTTAGCAGCGTATCCTTGGACCTCTTCTCTGTTGATTACAATTTGAATGACTCTGTACCATACTTCTTCAGATACATAATCTCCTGCAATTCTTATAAGGTTAAGTATGACATCAACATACCAAGTAAAGTCTGTGGCATACTTCTCAGCTAATATGGCAACTTTAAGCACCATTTCTTCTCTTATGGAATAATCTGCAGTTTCTAGGTAGGCCAACATTTCCTGGACAATTTCCTCAGCATTTGTTTTATCACACATTGCATACAGCAGGTCCACAGCCTGCTGTCGGACTGATACATCCTTCTCCATTTTCATTGAGAGGATGACAACTTCTTGATGCTTTTTAACAGCTTCATGTGAGAACTCTGAAGTTGCAAGATGGCACATAGATTCAAGAGCTAAATACCTTAAATTTGTCTCCCTGTTGCTGAGGAATTGACCCAACTGGTTGCATGCTCTGACCAGTAAGTTGGGTTCACTGTCATTGTGAATGATTAGACTGATAGCTTCAAACAGTACAGCATTTTTAGCATTTGAGTGCTGAACTTTCTTTGATTTGGGGGGTTCCTGTGCTTTGTTGAATATTGTTTCAAGGCATTCAGAGAGGCGCCCTCTTACACCAGGCTCTTCAGATGGGGGAGTATAGTTTTGGAGCAGGCGTAGCAATTTCACTGATAGCCATGGTGCTGGCACAAAGTAGTATGTATAATCTTGCAGGTCAGTGTAACTGGCAGTCACAATTCTGCTCAACCTGGCGACGGCAAGGGTCACACAGCCTTTATACTCATCAGGATTTTTCTTCACAAGAGCATCAATAAGAGAAGTAGCAGCGGTTACTACCCCCATGTGCGGGTCATTCAATAGATGTATTATTCTTGATGTCCACTCACCGCCAGGAATTATTTCTGGGCATTTACGGAATAGTCTGAGGAGACATAGGGCAGCTGACTGTTTGACAACATCCATAGTGTCTCCAGATACGAGCAGTTTGGGAATCTCTGTTCCAAAGGCTTCAGCCATGTCTTTGCTGCCAATGTTGGCAATGCACTGCAGCGCAAGGTTGACGTGAATTGGGTTGCGTGACTGCAGGTCATTCTTGATGCTCTGAATGATGAGCTTGATAAGGTCACTGTTGGTGTTCACCAGCACGGAAATAAACAGATAGCCTATCTGTTTCTCTGAGTACTTATTGGAGGATAGTAGGTTAACCGCTTCCATATGACCGAAGTCTATGTCGTGACCCAACAGAAAGATAAATAGGAGTTTACATACGTATTTTTTCTTCTGATAGCCATCGAGAGTTTTGTCACCTTTGAACTTACTTCTTATATTGGCCAACTCCTTGTTGATCCGTTTTATTTCGGCTTCTTTACTTTTGCAGTTTCGTATATCTGATATGAAGACTGCGAGTCCTCGCATTCCATCTCCCCTGACGGCAGGCATATTGCCAAGTGACTTGTCGAACACCAGTTTTATGCCGTTTCTTTACACTTTCAAACAAAAACACTTCCAGGGTTCTTGCAACTGCCCTGGGAAAACTTGGGACGTGTAGATTGATTCCCGATTACAATAAATCAATTAGTAGCCGTCATCAAAACTAAAAGATGAGCTTTCTTCTACAACGCCTTCCCCTATCCATAAATCTATGAATATGAAACGTCAGATGAACTATTGAACTCGTTGTTTATGGATCGATATTTAGTTGATTTTATTTTATTATTTTCAGTATTTTCACTGCTTTTCTCAACATGATGATAATAATAATTCATAAAATAATAAATACTACAAGGAAGCGATTAGCGACAGAATTAAATTTTCTTTTATTTCATAAAATTACAGGATTTTTAATTTCCATAAAACTTTTTATTTTCTATATGGTAACTCCATGAGTGACTCAAATAGAAATTGACCAATAGCATCAATTTGTTTATTTTCGAGGAATACTCTTCACCAATCAGAACTATATGATTTGACAGGACTGTCGATGTTGCCATTACAAAAATAAAATTAGTGAAGTAACTACGACGTTCCTTTCGTTTCCGTTCGTTGTGCTTGTTCGTTCTTCTATTATGCAAACAGAATTCAAACATTTATGAATCAATGCGAAACGAAAACGAAGAATACTTCGGAGAACGACGAACACGTTTCGTAGAACGCAAATAATTTTTTTTCAATCGTGCGCGAGTGAAAGAAGAGAGAGGTTGTTTTGTATGCGCAATTCGGTGATTATTGGAATATGGCAGAGCTCAAGTCACAAGACTAGAAATACAAAGTAGTTTTCACAGTATCCATTGTTAAAATTATCATAAAAGAAGTGTGGTCGATGTGCTAGATCTCATAATCATGGTGTCATTAACAGTTGTTCGATTGTGAATGGCTGGTGTCAAAGTACAAAACAACTAATGAATGATGCAGTCTATATTCTGGACAGGCAGAGTGCTATCACGTGCTTTACGGAATGGGATCGCGAGTATATCGAATGCTGCGGAGGTGAACGCTGCTGCTAAAAAACAACCGTTTCTAGTTTCGGTCGTGTGTGGTTTTCCTAAAGACATTGCAAATGGTAGGTCGCATAAAGGACAATTTGGGGACGACGCATGGTTCTCCACAAAATACAGCAATGCGGATGTTATCGGTAAGTGGACTTATGTTCCGGAGTAACATGTTATTTAGCATAATATCTTATTCCTGTTTATAACCCAATTTGACAGCATAAGCATGGGAAGGTTACTCAGTATTTCCTTTGTATGTGCATTTCAACTAATTAGACCTTTTTGGCAACAGCACAACAGTAAATAAAACAGTAAGATATTCATTTCTCTTCAAAATCTGATGTACACTTAGGTTTAAGTGTGCCAGACCCCCCAAGTGGAACAATAAATAGACAACAATATAGCTTCTTCTATAGGCTTACTTATATGGCCATGGGATGTAATTTGTCTACAATTAGTAATTATTCTAGCCTCTTATGTTATCCAGATTGTAATTCATCATCATTTTTTAATCCACTACTTTGATATTAGTTCAATAAAACAAAATTAGGTTGGAGTGTAGCCTTTGGGGCGCTGTGGAAAAAAGACTTCTTAAATTTCATTGAGAGTCAATTTCGTCCGAATTTTTTCTAAGTTCAAAGTAAAATTATTGTTTCCAATAATTTTTAAATTATTTCTCCTATGCGTTTCATAGTGCCCCAAAGCCTATACTCCAACTCCTACTAATTATGATGAAAAAATACTGTTAAATTCTATTGAAACATTGTCCAATTTTGATTAACTAAGCAGTAGCAAATGTGACTAACCCTACCCTGGAGTCAGATGTTTAAGCTATTAATACCACCAGATATCAGCAACAAATTGGCTTTCATATGCTTTATTATTTATACTTTGATCTATCAAGAGCAAACAAATCATTTCCAATAAAAAACAAACACAAAATATAATCTTTAGTATCATTATCAGCTACATCAACCTACTGCTGGGTATAGGCCTCTTCTCCATTGTGCTAATCTTCTCAATGCTTTTACCAACCAGTCTCATTTAGTTCAATTCAATCCCATTCTGACTGACAATAATAAATGTGTATCCTTCCTCAGGAGTCGCAGATGGAGTGGGAGGGTGGCGTGCATACGGCATTGATCCGGGCGAATTCTCCTCGTATCTCATGAGGACATGCGAGAGGCTTGTTCAGATGGGACACTTCAAACTGTCTGAACCGAGCGACCTGTTAGCCAAGTCTTATTATGAACTGCTAGAGCATAAGAAACCTATACTAGGTAAGGTGTATTTTAATTTCTGATTATATCTATATTTATTCTATTTATTGAATCTATACTCTACTAAATCTATACTTATTCTACTTGGTATCTATCTAATTAAAATAGTAAAACCGTGCATTTACACATGTTTAAGTAGGTCCATAAGCAAGAAATAAAATCATAATTATTAATTCAAGTAGATATTTATTTACACCATTAATTTCAATCTTAGACACTAGATATGAATTTTTCTTGTTTAAGCCAATTATGTACAAACAAGTGACATCCATATTGAGTATTATTTAAAAAAAAAAACCAACCAAGACAAGTACTTAATAAAAAGTGTAGAAAAGTAATATAACATAGTAAGTTTTATAAAATGCCAGAAGTATTTATAGCAAAGCAAAACCAATTAATGTTTTGCAGATGAGCTGTGTTTATAGAGAAGGTACAAAGTCCATATGTTTTTATTCACTATGTTGATTGTATGATACAACATCAAACATCAATCACATTTATTCTTATAATTTATAAACATTCTACACAAATATGTTTCTATGATCATTGTCTATAAAAATAATGAAAGTTGGTATTTCCATTATTCTTTAGTATTCTGGTTCATAAAGTATTTATTTTTGTATTTGTTTCGATTATATTTTAACATGATTAAAGTGTACAACTACAAAATTTGCAATGAAATAATTAATCACAAACATACCAGTCATAAACAGCTAGGCCCAAGTTATACATATGAGGAAAACAAGTATTGTATTTGTTAGACTGACTGTTTTCTTGTAATCTTGAAGTCTTCTGAATATCATCTACATCTGTTTCAAATTTTTCCTTAACGGTTCTTGTGACTTATTCAGCTGTGGATAAGTTTCATTTTACATTACACTTGTTTGGCTTGCAGAGTGCTATAATAAGAAATATTAGGGTATCTTTTTGTTGACTGTTAGTCCTTATGACATCATTATGCATTCAGGTAGTGAAATATTCTTGTTGAAATATTTTTTTATTGCAAGAGAATGCAAGTCTGTTTGCATATCTCCAAAGTCCAAGGCACTTTGTGGCTGCCCCAGACAGTTCATCTTATTTCTTTGACATTGAATGAATAGAATTAATCACAATAAATATAGTTAAGCTTTCTGGAAAAAAATGCATGGAATGTTTCTTCTGATTGTGTGGGTTGAGGGTCGAACAATCCGATGAACCTTGGTGACAGAGTATTTTAGCCACCCAGCAGGTGACTGACGTGGTATATGTCACCACTCTTATGGATAGTGATCGCGACCTATAGCTTAACATGCTTTCCTAAGCACGGAAAAAAATTGTGAGCCAGTCAGGTGATTCTGTAATAACCTTTGGCATAGTGTGAATGGCGCCCTACAAAAATCTTTCGGCGCACGATTAGACCTTAACTATTCGATTCTACACGTAAATACAAACATAAAATATACTTAGTAATTTTTATCTAAAGCGTCACATTAAATGGGATATTTTTACTTAAATTTTTCGAAATTCCGATATCTTTGATTTAAAATATCACGGTAATGTGACGCTTAAACAAAAAAAAAAACTCAAAAGTATTTTTGATTTCTATTTGTGTGTAGAATCAAATGTTTAAGGTTTGATCGTGCGCCGCAATGTTTTTAAAAAGAAATAAAAATAAGGGTCGCCATTCACAGTATGCCAGGCTCCATACAAAAAAGTTACATTCCCTTTATTCCCAGTATCAACCTTTTCTGTCCCTGTCCCTAACCTTTAGGAATCGAACCTAGAACTTCAGAAAAGAGCGAATTTTCTGCAGACCTCCATAATATTGTGGTGCAAATTGAATGAAATCAGCCTAAGTCAGTCATTTTCAGTTATAAATTTGGTTCAGCTCTGATGGCCACAATGAGTTCTAGTTAGACTTGGCTGGAACCAGATTCAATATAATATGCACTGTCGCCTGAGTACTACCACTCCTAAGTAACTTGTATGCCTGCGTGCCTAGATAGATTGAGGTACTTTTATTAATTTACATACATATTTTTCACGCGGTATATCAATACACACCTGAAATATCCCTTTAAATTGGTTAGACGCGGCGAAAACGAAACTACTTATTGGAACATTAACAGCATGTCTACCCCGAAAGGATACCCGCAACGGGCGCGATTGTATGTAACTTAACTATACCTTAGTTTTAGAGTGATGATTCTAGTTTCTAAAATGACCTAACACACTTAGTCATTGACTATCGTAATACCTAAAACAACTTCGTGTCCGTACGTTTACCATACCCATACAAATAGGAAATGCTTGCAATAGTGAGTAGGTAAAGTAACTACAAATAGAAACTATACCTACCTACCTAACCTACCTCGCCCTTTTGTTAAAGTTTCCCTGCCTGACGCCATATTGTCTTTGACTTGGATTAACGATCGTGTTAACGATCGCAATATACCTAAAGTCGAAAGGATCAACTACCTAGATCGTATTCAATGCTTTGGAATGTTAATGTGTCAAATATACCGGGTGTAAGGGACAGCTTACCGAAAACTGGAAGGGGTCGCTCAGTCAATGAAACTGAAGTTGTATATTAGACCAACGAACGATGGCTTCTTACGATGTCAATGTTTTTCATTCATAGAATGCTGGCGAGATTTCAACGATCTTTTATTCATTGTTATATGTAAAAACTATCGAATGAGATGCCAATGAATTAATTAGATACTTAAATTTATTAATTGCAAATTAAGTTTCAAATGAGATTGTCTTTGTGTTTGATTTTCTTAGAACTGAACTTAATTGTTTTATGGCTCGTACTCAGTTAGCAGGATAGCAGGGGCAGTCCCGTTACTACCTAATCTACCTATACCATAAGAATAGATAATCACTTATCTATTAGAAATGATTAATAGAAATGATTAAGTAATAAAAAAAATTGTATCTTGCAAAAAGGTCTGCCGTTTTAGAAGGTTCGATCGATTTATCCTTACTAATGTGTACAGTAGACCAGGCAAGCCAGTGGTAGCGTCTCCAGGGGTTTATCCCTAACATGTAGAATCAGCATTGTAGATCAAAAATACCGCAAAAAGTCTAAGCCAATTTCAATATCCTTGTCTGCAGGTAGCAGCACAGCATGCGTAATGATCTTAGACCGCAGCGAGAGCGTAATGCGGGCAGCCAACATCGGCGACAGCGGATACATGGTGGTCCGAGCGGGCCGAGTGGTGCATCGCTCGCACGAACAGCAACACTACTTCAACACGCCGTACCAGCTCAGCCTGCCGCCGCCCGGCCACGACAGGAACGTGCTGAGCGACAGGTGAGTGACGTCACAATATGGCGCCGGCGGTCACTACTTCCACAATGACTTCCACACTTCTACTGCTGGACATAGGTCTCCCCCATTTATCCGTACTAACTACCCAAGACAGGCGAATTGGCGAGCGGAGTGGTTTTATTGACAGCGACGCTGCTGCTTTTCCCTGGGTTTATCACTTACCTTTTACGACACCGGTGATGATATTCTTATCTGGTTTCACATTATGATAGTCTGGCAACCTAATATAATACTGAAGGACTTGTTTCCACGCCAAGACTCTTAAAAAAAATATACTGAATGTCAGATTACCAGCTGAACTTACTATTGTCTCAGTGTTATCGTATGCACAGTCAGAATGTGTATGTATTTTGTTCATGCACCAGTTTTTAATCCAGTTCATACTTAAAATAAGACTGGTTTTATTCAGCTTCTGCTTGCTTATCAAGTGATGAGGACAATCATGTTTTTTATTTTACCACTTGCACACTGACTCAATGCTGTAGAACATAAAGTTGTTTACAAAATGCTTTATTACTTTTGGAAATATCCACTTTCAGGCTTCCATAGTAGACTTTTCGTATGTTGGACTATCTCGGTTTATACCTTCTGAGGCAAAGACTACGTGATTCAGAAAAAAATTATAAGACTTGGACATTTGGCGACTAAAACTGAGCTAAAATAAAACCTTATGTACCTACTGAATTTGGGATCAAAGTTTTTATGATAAACAAAATAAACAAATACATTCGTACAGAAACCTTGTTGATAATGAATATTGTAAACCAAAAAGCAGATTTGACCTACATTCGTACAGAAACCTTGTTGATAATGAATATTGTAAACCAAAAAGCAGATTTGACCTTCAGTCCAATGAAAGATTCTTGCTGATTTTTTTTAAACTTGATAATAATAAATAATAATATGTTTTATCTATATTGCGTCATTAGTACTGTTAGAGGTTAATTGACAACATACAGATAACAATCGTCTATTAAAGAATTAATCCAGTTAATCTGGGAATTAAGTGAGAGAAGCAAAAATAAATATAAAAGTTAATCTTAGTTTCAGCCAAAAAATAAGCTAAGTATCTTTTGATAATAATAAGTGTTATTTCCGCCAAAAATTAAGCTAAGTATCTTTTGATAATAATAAGTGTTAAAAACATAACTCAAATTTAGCTTTTCAATAAGTAATTTTCGCTTTTTCTAATTAAAATAAGTCATTTTGGATATCACGTGTTTGTTTGATATGGGCTATCTTGTTTTGTATTTGATTACTATGATATCATCTGTGAAAGGAACACCTGAACAAAACTTGTTTTTCTAGTGCTTTTACTAGTAGGTGACATACTATTCTGTATACATTCGGTGATTAAATTCGTTGTATTACAGCTTGGGAATTCAGTTGATATTCGTGCAAATAGTTTTTCATAACAACTTATCTATTTTTAATCGTAAGAAATTGAAACTAAGACAGACAAATATTTTTGTTATCTGAACAAATCAATATAAAAGACTTGGTTTGATAAGATAAAGTTACAATAGTTTTAAGGGTATATTTAAACTGTACCCTATTTAAATACCAAATGATTATTTGTTTATTTTGCGTGGAATTTGCTATTTTTCAATATAAACAGAACAAAAAATAATGTAAAAGTGTGTGTCATCTCTGTTTACATTAGAGATCGAATTGGCTTTGTGCCAGTGCCAGTATACTTTTTGAAAGTATTTTTTTTTTTCAATTTTAGAAACTTGTTATAAAAGTAAATCGCATTTTTTGTAGACTTTGGTCCTAGCCACATCTGCCGCTGTCGCTGCATCATTAAAATAAAAATAAGTTAACCTTTAAGCAACCATAATTGCTTGGTCGTCGAACGCCGTAAAAACTAAAATCCAAACATAATTAGGTTACTAAACCAAGTCAGAAACTTATTTAACAGTTTGTAAAACCTCTGCAACTAGGGTCAATCAGTTAAAACCACGAAAAAGTATTTACGTATCCATCGTCATGTCATGGTTAACTAAAAGTGAGGACACTTCTCTTTTGAATGTACAGCAATTTTGTCATGCCATGGTCACGAAAACAATTCACTTATTGCTATGTGACACAATACAATACTTACTTATACAAATATGCCTGAGAATAGTATGTTTACTGGTGCCTCGTCATTCTCACTAATATCACATTATGCAGCAGGTAGATAATCTTTGAATGAAGGCTATCGCAGTAAAAAAGTAAGTGATTGAAGGATAAATTATTATGAAATATTAACTATTTAAAGCTTTGGTTTATTTTGGTTCCTATTATGTAAACAAAAAAAGGTTTATTTTTATTTAGTAACGCTAAGGGTTTTCAATGTCATAAATGTAAGCCAAAGGTACCATTCCAAGTTGGACTGCGCACAGCAGCAGCAGCAGCAGCAGGTACACACTTGTAATTGGCAGAAGAAACATCCTTTAAATTAAATGCCTAAATAAACGTAGCTAAATTTGGAAGGCACACAAATGTACACAATCACGAGATTTTCTGAAAACAATCAGGAATTTAATCCACATTCCTAAAGGATTACCTACTAAACTTTGGCACTGAACTCTACCGCGCCAACACAATATTGATTATTGCTCCTCAGCTCTTGGTCACAAGACCTGGCCTTTGGATAACAGTCTCCACATGAAGCAGTCATGTGCTCATTCCACAATCGCTGTTGTATTTCTGCGTGCACTAATATTAGAATTTTTAGCTCATTGGATATTTGCCAGCCGGTTACTCTCACGTGCCCAATTCGGATTTATGGGCGAAACATTTGTTTGTTTGTTTATATATCTCTGTTTAATTCAAATACAATGACTTGTCGGCCTCCTAGAAACTGTGAATTGCTTCGGTTATTTATTTGTTTTTATAAAAAAACGATTTTTTAATTTTTTTTTTTTTTTTTTTATGAAAAGGGAGTAAATTAATTAGCTGACAAAACTTTGGGCTGTGAACATACCCATGAAATTGAACAACTTTCGCCAAAGAACATTAGTCGAAATATAAAAAAAATTTGGCCCTCCCATACTAAATGACTCGAGAAGCCGACACATTTGTATTGGAGGCCCAATTTTTTTTGTCGTATTTCGAGCTGTTTCTTGGGGGTTCACACCCTAAAATTTGGTCAGCAAATTTAGTATAGTTCATGATGAATGTGCATGAATTATAATGCGTTTCGGATGCACAACAGGACATTAAATGTAGCGTTTAGTGTAAAGAATTTATAAGTCAGTTGTGTTTGCCAAACTAATAAATATATTTTTGTCCTCAAATTTTCGGAAACATTCAGAATATGCATTGCAAATAAACTCGCATTTTGAAAATAAATTTGCTAACTAAGCTGATCTTTTACAATAATTTTTAGGACCATATTTTTAACCTTTATCTTAATTTTTGATGAAATTAGTAAAAACAAGAGTGACCTATTTATCAGAACACCTAACCCGGAGAGTTTAAAAGGCAATCTATATAGGACGTATTATACAGTGATAAATTCGCGCTGATTAGAAATAGTAATTAGCCATTAAAGATTGCTGCTTTTAATTACTAACGCGTTGGCTGTTTGTTGTTGTGACCGTGTGTTTACAATATCGTGGTTTATCTTAGTTACGAACGGATGCATATTATAAGGTGACTATTTACTATCTGCTATCGATCCTTCCTATATCAGCCGGTGTAATGAAACATTTACTTACATATCTTATTTTTTTATTTATTTACGTAAGTTACTTAAAGCCCGGATGGTGTAGTGGATAGGGCCGCGGTCCTCTGTGCAGGAGGACGTGGTTCGAATCCCACCACGTACCAATGTGTTTTTCGGTTTTCGAATTTCATATGTACGTTTATTCGGCGCTTTTACGGTGAAGGAAAACATCGTGAGGAAACCTGCACATACCTACGAAGGAATTCAAAGGTTGTGTGTAAATCTAATCTAGGATTAGGTCTGGTTTCCCTTCTGGGTTGCGGAGGTCAGATGGCAGTCGCTCTGTGTAAAAACCACTACCCTCGTTCAATCACCTAGATAAGGTAGCCGACCCCGAGAGATACGGGAAAAAGGCTAGGAAGATGATGATGATTTACGAATGTTACTTCCGTTTGCCTATAAGAGGTAGCAGATGGACAAAAGTAACAGACAAAAGGTGGAAAGGTGGTGGACAAATGGTGGTAATAAAAACAACTTTCCCCTAGGAAAATATTGATTGAAATTTTAGATTTTGGTACCTTATGTTGCAGTCCTTCACTTTAATCTATACTTCTATAGTGCTATATAGAAAACTTCACTTCTCGCTGCAATAAGGGTCATAAATCATCGCATATAATTATCAATAACTTCGTCGGAAAATTATTAATTAAAAAAAACTGTTTAACGACACACGGTTCAAACTATATTGTAATTAGTTTATTTATCTACATTACGTAACTTTGTTTGTTTACAAAATTATAACTACCTATTAAAATAATTGCACAATTCATTATTGTTTGATGAAATCATTTATGCTATCTATTTTTAACTCTAAGTACTTTTATAAGAAGATAAAATAACAAATCATAAAAAAGATTAGGTACATAAATATATCTTTCACACCTACTAAGCTAATAAATAAGTACATTTAAATAATACAGGTAGGTAAGGTACCAATATTTTATTTCTCATCTCGATATTTTTTCAGCTATATCCTTCAGATCTATTGTTCCCTTAAACTATAACAATACATACACTTCAATGGTCACTAGAACACTAAATGGACATTGCTCTTGTCAGTCGTTCTGGCTAAAGGTCAGCATAACTATTGCCGTCCGGTCCGTGTATGAGAGTTATTCTACATACAGGATACGCACTTCCACCAGACATCCACACATAACCGTAATTTTTTGAATCTTTCTTTTATTTATTGTTTATTGTACACATACACAAGTGACATGAAAATAACAATACACAAAAAATGAGGACACAACATTTCTTCTTCTTATCGAGTCGACGACCCGACGAACATCGCTGTCAGAGTTTTTTAAACCGCCCTTTAGTAACAGCTAATAGGCCTCTTTTTGTAACTACTTTTATCAAAGACAGTGACCGGGACCGACGGCTTAACGTGTCCTCCGAAGCACGGAATCTTTTTGTTACCGACGACCAGGTGATTCAGCCTGCATTGTACGAAGCCTAACCTAACCAAAATAAGGAAAATCTTATAAAAGTGAGAAATTTACAAATATCAATATTGTGTTCCCTCTGGATTGCGAGCCCATGGCACAGACCATTAGACCACGGGGGCAGTTGAGCAATTTATTGTATGTATTATTTGTACAGCTTTGCTCTCTAACACGGTGTTGTTTACGTTTACAGAACGTGCAAGCGCATGTGTGTCGTTTACGTGCTTATGAAAATATAATTTTCTATGAGATTGAATTATTATAAATATACTAGCTTTCCGCCCCGCGGTTTCACCCGCAGCTAAGAGTTTTCCCGTGGGATTGAGTTCCCGCGCTGTTCCTACCTTTAAAATTGACGGAATTTCAATACAAACTTCCATCCCCTATTTAACCCCCTTAGGGGTGGAAAATACAAAAACGCTGAAACACGTGTTCATTATTTTTTAATCTTTAGCCCAAAAACAAAATTGGAAGATCCTGCCATCAAAATTGACGGAATTTCCATACAAACTTCCATCCCCTATTTAACCCTCTTAGGGGTAAAAAATACAAAAACGCTGAAACACGTATAAATTATTTTTTAATCATTAGTCTAAATACAAAATTTGATGATCCTACCTTCAAAATTGACGGACTTTCTTACAAACTTCAACCCCCCTTTTTACCCGTTTAGGGAGGGAAAATCCGGAAATCGTTTCTTAGTGGGAGGTTACGTTATAAGAGGAACTTGCTCTCTAAGTTTAACGATTCTAGCTTTTGTAGTTTAGGCTCTGCGTTGATGAATCAGTCAGTCAGTCAGTCAGTCAGTAAGGACAAACGATTTTATAAGTTTAGATTATGAACATTAGACATAAACAATAATAAAAGTTCTAGCACTTACGCATCTTTGTGGAATGTAACAATTTGACGAGAGATGTAATTACTGTAGCAGGGAATCAAAATTAAGACAATAATTAGCATTTTCCAATATTTCAACGAAATCTGAGAAAATTCAGGTTCCGTGACCTGACATCTTTTAGGAATGTTTTTTTATCAGTATAGTCACTGGCTATGTAAACGGCTATCATCATCACATTTTATATTTCACAGGAAAAATCTCATTAAGTCCATAAAAACATAAATTAAAACATCCTTTTCTCGTTTTCCAGGCCCGAATCGGCGGAAACATCAGAATTCCCCGTGGAGGCCGGTGACGTCATCCTCGTGGCGACAGACGGAGTCTTCGACAACGTCCCGGAGCCCGTCTTAGTGGCGGAGATGAGGCGCGCACAGGGTTTGTCGGGCGATGCACAGAAGCTGCAAGCTGTGGCCAATAGCATCGCTTGGATGGCGCGCAACTTGTCCTTCGACGGCTGCTATATGTCGCCCTTCGCGAAGAGCGCGCGCCAGAACGGCATAGACGCTATAGGTAAGTAAACTGTTATTTTGAAGATGATCGGTGTAGTGTAGATTGCTTGCAGCTGCTGCTCCAAAGCATCGCTTGGATGGCACGCAGTAAGTGAAACAGGCCAGTGTAGTTCAGACTGTTATCATCATGAGCCCATGCTGAGACATGGGCCAGTCAACTGCTGAACATAGGCCTCTCCTAAGACAGCGTCACAGAGCCAGGTCTTCGGCTTTTCGGAATCTGTATTATTATGTTTAGGCATGAAAAGACTGCTCTTACATCTTGTAAAATTCTGAAGAAGATCTGTCTTCTTGCCGTACGGAATCTATGAAATCAGTCGGGTCAATGATCGACGAAATTCACTTGCAAAGTACAGAACCATAGAGCAAAAAATATAGGTATAACAATGTGTCATTCCCACATAACTTTAGCAGCGTCTCGTCTCGTCTCTTCACCTTGTGACGTTGTTTATTTACTGATCTACATGTAGACAGACGCCAACAGATTTCTTTTCTTCTTATGTAATTTTCATAACAAAGGAAAGATTTTGCATTACCTTTGTTCGTGCTTCATGCGCTATGATTTTTTCTTTAGCAATAAAACACAAATAGATATCGCTCTTTAGCACAGACAATATCACGTGAAGTAAAATGCTTTGATCTTTGATGTAGTTGATTTGATGGTACTTTACGTACTTGATACTTAGATGCTGGACTGGAATTAATAGAAATACATAGAATGTGCCAGCTGCATCTCCTCCCGGGCATGCTGTAAAAACCAACTAAGGGATTTGAGGGTTTCAGTTTTAGTATGTTGTAATTTAGGCGAGGGGCTGACAACCTATCAATACAGCAATATACAGATCTATCTTAAACTACCCTCAAAACTTGTCAGACGAGGCGTAACGACCTTTGTTTAGATCGTTGACGCTCTGCCTACCACATTAGGGATAAAGGCATGATTTATATGTGTGTGTGTGTGTATGTTTGTCATGTAACAGACAGTAAGTAATCGTTATTCTATTCTTTTGCAGGAGGGAAACCAGACGACATAACGGTGCTACTCGCCATCGTAGCGCTATGAAAATGTCCCAATGTGATTTACTAGATTTAGGCACATGTTTGGTCGAGACATGCGGAAATTGTAGATTTAGTGCTAATCAACAACGACACCAAAAACTAGCGAATTCGGTTGAATTTTGATTGCGTGATTTTTTTTTAACGCTAGCACAGTAAAGAGTTTTATGACGTCCAATGTTGCTCGTGCAATTTTAAGGTCCAATCCAAGTTGTAAGTATCTGTTAGTCGCTATGTGTGAGGCAACTTTGGAACCTAGGAACAGTGTGTATGGGTAACTTTTGTCTGCACGACTGTTTTGTCTTTTGATCAAATCCTTCAAATTACATCGCATCATATTTATTCAGGCTTAATTTAATTGCGATCCGTGCGTAAATGTGTAATAGCTTAGGTGACGTTCTGGTACCGATAAAGGATCACATAAAAAATATTTAGAAATGTCCTACAAAATAAAAAAGTTGACATTCCCATACAAAATGAGATAATTTCATCAGATAGTTTGTTGGGGACGCCAAATTTTTTTCCGACACAGTTTTTATTTTCGTATTTTTCATGTGATCCTTGGTCGATACTAAAGCAACCTCGAGCTTTTGCTCGCAATTAAATTAACACCCTGTATAAATTATTCTTCACTGGATAAAACAGTTCAGTGCGTCAAAGTTGCTTATGCGCGCTAGGACTAAACGGGTGAGATGATGCGACACAAAGATACGATATGCCGCGCTATTTATTTAAATAGCTGTCGAAACGGTTCATAGTTGAATGTGTGCGTGAAACCTATGCGTTAACTTAGTTAAATATGTTGTACGTAGTATAAAACTCTTTTGTCTGTGATGCTAGTTTTTATTAGCAAATTCGTTTTGTGTCTGCAAAGGTCACAGTGTGATCGTATGGTCTGATCACGAGCATATTCGTATCATTACTGTCACATTTTAACTGTGCTATTTCGTAATAAACAAAATGTAATTTTATATTTAAATTCCACAAACCTCTGCCGAACGACCGCAAAATTTTAACTTGATAAAAGTATGGAAAAGACTATTGTAAAAATAGATACACGAATAAAATAACTCTTTTTTACAAAGGTACTTATAACTAACAGTCTTGAAATAAAATTGATAGAAATACACTTTTCGATAAATAAATTGCATTAGACTGTTTTCTTGAATTTTGTAAATATATTATTTGAATTTTTGTGATCAGTAGAGGTTAGTGGAAATATCTGGTAAGTAGTGATTTTATAAATCAATCCTATTTTCATGGCCGAAAAGTGTAGTGGTTTTTAAATGTTTCTTGTCAGAGAAGCTTGATTACGGTTGAATATCAGAGAACCAGATAACTAAATACTTGGTCATAAAGGTTTGCAGCGGTCCATTTGCTAAATCTTGTTCTCTAAAAGAGATGGCGCTATAAAATAAAACAGGAAAGGCATTTACAAAGATTTTTCTACTTTACAGAATTGACCATACATTCTTCCGTTTTAAACATAAGATAAGTTTCAAGAACCAAAGAAATATGTCGCTGTACGAAAATAAGAGGAGCACTTCCAGCCTACTTATAGCTTTCTCTGTCTTTCCTATAGCGACATTATTTCTAAAAATTCATTTTTCTTGTACAAATTCAGTTTTATTTCATAGTGCCATCTCCTTTGTTACACTATTAAGTGCCGCTGTCCTGAACAATAATTTGTTTATAACTTTTATAATTATTTCTTGTTTATGACGCCTCACCGTTTTGTGTGATTAATTGATTATCATAATTATGAGAATTTGAATCAAAACAAAAGCCGGAATTGAAGATGAATGTTTTAATGTTTGAATGAAGACTGATATAGTTTTACTGTACTTGTTGTTACTGTAGATATAATGCGATGTTACAAAACAATGTTTCAAACTGATGGTTCTCACTAAATATTTTTATTTCTTTTGTACATTTTCTATCGAATAAGTTTTGTGATAATGTCCTTATTTTTTCATTCGTTTTCGAGAGAAAATTGTCATCATCATTTTGTAACGCTTTTATGTGGCTGTTGATGATATTTTAATACATTAACTACTAAATATATTGAGTTAAAAAGTTTTGTTATATCTGTATTATTTGTGCTGTGACAGTAAAACTAATTTTGGAATCAACATGTTCATCACTTCACTTATAAATAACATTTTTTATTTAACTCTTCTTTAGTAAAAGCTTCAAAAGCGCATTTTTAATAGTCTAAACGAATAACCAAAATTCGATTCGCTCTTAAATAATATGTGTGAAAATAGAAATAAACATGATGATTATAATTTTGTGTTAAATTTTATTATTATCTATCTTAAAATAATGATTTGAAATGAAACTGCAGAGTTATTCTGAATTAAATATTTATATTCACAAAAATAACAAACCACTAACTATACATACAAATTACGTCTCAAATACATGACACGATACTCTTACAATGCTGAAAGAATCTACATATTACCAAGTTTTGTACAATTTTGTGGTTTATCAAAGAGATTTGTATGTACAGTCCGTCAAAATACAGCCATATTTTATAGTATTTCAAACTCGGTGCTAGAAAAAACTACGGAAAAGTTTTATGTCTTTTTATTAAAAAACACATTTAAAAAATAAATTATACATGTTGGCAAATTAGTTAAGTTACTAAATCTACTATTTCAATATGTTGTTATATCTAATAGCTAAAACTTATTTTAGAAACATGATTTTCGATTAAAAGACATGAAATTTTGACGTAGTTTTTTCTAGCATCCAGTTGGAAATACTATAGTCACCGATTGTCGCACTAGCACGGCACGGGTTTGCCAATTTCAACAGTCATAACATATTTTAACAGTCCTTAGATTTGGCTTGTTTTCAAGTGCACTATAAAATTAAATTACACTTTGTGTCCATGGTCAATAAAACTTCGATTTCATTTCATAGGTTATATATTAGTTCCAATGTCATGGGCCATGGCATATTTGTTAGTGCTAGCGATATCTCTTTCTTTCTTTGCACTGAAATGAAAGAGAGGTCGATACCATTTCTGCCGATAAAATCCCCAAAATAACTGAATAAATAAAATTTCAAGACAGGGTGAAAGTAGGTAGGTAGGTACATGCTAGAAATGTAATTTTAAACAAAATTGCATCCCAAGCGTGTGTACTTATGACGCTCTATTCTCGAGATTTATTCATTGAATATTTTTAAAACCCATACTAAACATAGCCAGAAAAAGTTCAACAAATAAATATACAAGGTGCTCCATTTAGAAATACGGGATTACTGAAAAACAAATACTCTTATTTATTAACTCCCTATAAACAACAGAACCCACAATATTTACACCCATTCAAAAAGGGTAGATCATGAGCATTGCACTGGAGCGAGCTAATATAAGACCTATCCATTTGGCGTCATTCGCTTTGTCGGCTTTTGCTCGAGTAATGAGCTCACAAACTACCCTATTCGACAGACCCTTGCTTGGAGCGTCCGTTACCTCAAACGTGTTCACTTTGCACAGTGGTTCAATAGTGGTTAGCGCAACCAGTCTTTGCGTCCTTCGCCTGTAATGAGCATTTTGCGTCTATAGAAAAGCTATGCATGTGCATTCTCTTTACAGGCAAATGCCTGCAGTGAGGATGTACCATAGTGCTGAGAGTTTTGCACCATAATGATGGGATTTTTGCACCATAATGCTGGGATGTTTGCACTATAATGCCTGGATTTTGGCTTAGTAATCAATTAGTTTACATTTAACCATTATACTAAGTAACCACACTTGACGCAACAGACTTCCTTACTTCCCCTATGGACACACGACAATCACAGCTCATATGCAGTAGAGATCTTATCTGTTGGCTTCGTCATCATTGTTACCCCGGACCTCGTCGTTGCGGTGCCGCCAGTCGAAGCCCCCGGGCCGCACGTTGGCCAGCTCCGGTAGTGGCACGTAGTCTGGCTCTTCTGGTGCTGGGTCAAAGAGTTTCTTCCTGAAATACAAAATGGATGATTTTTAGTTGCATATATGTTGCATCTTCACTACAAAACTTAAAAAAATAAATAAACCGGTAAAATAGCCCAGTCATTAGTCAGCAAAAGAGACATCTGGGCAGGCCCTCTCGAAATGGATGAGATTATTTCAGGAAATTATTCATGGATTTTCATGAAATTTCGTATAGATTGATTAAAATAAATATACGAAATTTCATGAAAAACCATAAATAATTTTTGAAATAATCTCATTAATTTCGAGCTGGCCTGCCCAGATATCTCCTTTGTTGATTTTGTACATGGCTTTGATTTTTAAAGTATTTGCACTTTCGTATTATTTTGTATTGCCTGAAATGCATGTCTGTCTACTTGTTTAATTTTATTTACCTTTGCCCTAAGGTTGCCTGAAAGAAATTGATGCTTAATAAGGCCGCCTATTTGAATTATTTTGTTTTTTCTGTGCAATAAAGTATCCTCTTCTATCATGTTTTGCTTTTTTACTGAAATAACTGTGCACTTACATGAAATTAGGTGTCTTCAGCAGTTTCTGCCCTCCTCTTTGATTTGGCAGAACATCTTCCATGAAGAAATAGATGTGTCCTATGGCCATCCCCACCAGATCCACTGATATTGCATTGCCCAGGAGCACAGAGAAGCCTAGCAACACCCATGGAAGATATGGTGCCTGAAATTAAAAACCACATCAAAATATCTATAAATTACTTCACAAAATTCTAGTGGGAATTTTATTAAAAAATAAACATAAATAGCCAAGCAATTGAAGAAAACATTAATTAATTTTATGGATAAGTAACATTACATTATTTAATAGATGGAAAGATTATTTGTAAAAAATTAAGGTAAGTACCAACCAACATTTTGTTGCATTTAACCTTCTTATAAGACTAGGACCTATAGTGTTGTTATGTTATAAATAAGAAACACATAAAAAATGCATCTACTATATACCTGGAAGTTCATTAGTCCAAAGAAATTCATTCTGACGAACACATTACGTCGAGACCAGACATACACTATCATAATAGTGAAAGCTTGACCTAGGAATAGCAAATTCACAAAGAATGCACATATCTGTAAAAATAGTTAAGAAAATCTGCTATTTCAAAAATCATTCATTGTTTTTATAGCATCTAAAATAAACATATAAAGTAATAGTATTAGTTATATAAGTAGCTTTCATGCTGGACTGGGAGTGATAGAAAAACATAGAATGTGCCAGCTGCATTTCCTCCCGGGCATGCTGTAAAAACCAGCTAAGGGATTCGAGGGTTTCAGTATTGTAATTTAGGCGATGGGCTGACAACCTGTCACTACAGCAATATACAGATCTATCTTAAACAGCCCTCAAAACTTGTCAGACGTGGCGTTACGACCTTTGTTTGGGTCGTTAACGCTCTGCCTACCCCATTAGGGATACAGGCGTGATATTATGTATGTATGTATGTATAGTATTAGTGAACGTAACTTTCACTGTAATAGTTGATAGATGTACTATCAGATTTTTAATCTTACTGAACTGAAAGAATTCGCAATATATTGTTTGAGAACTTTTTATAAAAAGGATACAATCATCAACACTCCGCCAAACAGGAACATAACCACAAAATCGGCCGTCCTTCCTCTGAACGACCCCTCCTCCAACATCCGGCAATATCTATACGTAAATATCATATTGAAAAAGAAATTAAACCCTAAGTTTCCAAAGAAGAGGAATGTGGTGATCAACCTCCATAGCTGATACTTCTTCATGATTAAAATGGGGTTGAAATACAACTGGAACGGTGAGACCAGATCCAGTTGCTGAAACAAAAAGATAGAAACAATTTACAGTAGCAATACAGAAAAACATAGTAGTCACATGATGTCAGCATATGATGCAAATAGAAATGGTAGGTAGGTCTATGTAAACCATTCCAAAAAAGGACTATTATGAATCTACTTAAATATGAAAATAAATGTTGAAATTCAACAGAAAGTATAACAATATGTGGTCACTAAATAGATCAACCGCCAATGCTTCTATCGTGATAAGGCGTCGAATAAAAATGAAATTTAGGTAGGTACTTACAACTGCAATAGTTGTGATAACACATGCTGTTGTGTAGGCCCTGGTAACCGGCGGAATAAACATGTACTCTTGCAGGAGGGTTTGATATGCCATCTTCACTAAATAAACTACAAACTACTTTAAAAATACATACACAATGCTCAAACCGAAATTAGCTTAGAGATAATGAAATCACAATGTGAACCGACATGATTGGGCCACATCAGAAAATAGTACACGGGTGGTCAAACAGAATTACAACGTTCTACCAGCACGAAAAACAATTGTATTGCATCAGCGAATGTTGTTGGTAGTAATTCTTTGCTTTTACAACGCGAAATTAACAGATTTTTCCCAAATTATTCGTCCAATTTGTAGAAATTTACTAAATTTGACACGACTGACAGTATTTTTTTTTTATATTTGTGTTCCATTTTACAATTTACTAGCGTTTGCTAACATTTTAATCACATTCTCTGTCCCACTCGTTCAACAGTTCTCATATATATTGCTCTCTTTCTATGGTTTTTTTCTTTATTTCATAAAACAGCTGATTGTCATTTTATTTTATTGTGGGTCGGTCGATACGATACGTGTTGCTTGTTTTATTATTTCGATCGAATGATTCATTTATTAACTAAAAAACCTTGTACTTAAGAAATTTAACATTACGGTATAATTGTTCTAAGTAAGTTTTACACCAGTACACGAAAATGGATCCAAAAGACGCCGTGGAACACTTAGTGGCTCTAAAAGTGATGAGGCTTACCAAACCAGCACTGATAAGTCCCAAGATTGTTACTTGTGATTCAAAGGACTTGCCAGGGAACATCCTCAACAACTACTTGAAAGATGACGCCACTGCAGTTACCGGAATGGAGACCCTCGCTGCTGGTCAGTTTCTACTCTTACCACAGAGTTTTGGAAACATTTATTTAGGAGAAACTTTCTCCTGCTACGTCTGCGTTCACAATGAAACTAATCAACCAGTTCAAAGTGTGTCCATCAAAGCAGATTTACAAACAAATTCACAAAGGATACCGCTTACTACACAACAGAATCAGTCCCCTATTATGCTGGATGTTGATGAAACTTTGAGTGATGTGATACATCATGAGGTAAAAGATCTGGGGACGCATATTCTGGTCTGTGAAGTCACTTACATGTCCAACTACAACACACTTGCCTCATTCAGGAAATTCTTCAAGTTTGAAGTCATGAAACCTTTGGATGTAAAGACAAAGTTCTACAATGCAGAGTCTGATGACGTATATTTGGAAGCTCAAGTACAGAATATTACATCAGGACCGATAACACTCGAAC
>JARACY010002457.1:0-42507 GCA_029255725.1 Scrobipalpa atriplicella
ACTGTGGTTACGGTGATTAAAGATTCCAGACCCGGTGGCAGTATGGTTGTACAGCCCTGGAATCTGAACAGCACTGAATTGGGAGGACAAGGAGGAACAGCGGAAGAAGTAATTTTATTTTTTTATTTGCTGATGCTTAGCAGAAAGGAACCAGTCGACCTATTTTAAATTTGTAAAGAAAGATCACCAAATAGTTCAAAATTACCTATATTTTAATATTCTGACTGGTTTCTTTCTGCTAAGCGCCAGGGCAGTTTATCTTGCTAGGGGTTGCTCATTCATCCAACCTCAACAACAACCCTTTTAGGGAATAAAAAGAAAATTGGCTTCTCTATAATGGTTTGAAAACAATTTATGTAATCGAGGTGGTCATTTTAATGGTGACTTGACATTTCGAGATGGAGCAAACCCTGTTCTGTCAGTTTGTGGGAAGTTGTCCCTTATTTACACTTACACACTATAATATTATAGAACAATTTAACCTATGCACTTATTATAAATCTTACAGGTAATCCATGAAAACTTACACAGTAAACAGGTACAATTGAATGAGCGCATACGTGTGAAACGAAAGAAAAAGAAATTGTTGGAAGACAATAATACAATAAATGAAAATAAATTTTACGAAGAAAAGGTCCCCGAAAGCATAGAAAATGATAATGATTTTATTGACGAAACATTTTATTATCGAGAAGATAATGAAGCAGGTTTAAAAAGAAATATATTGATTTGCCAAATTTGTTTGAGCTCGGACAGGAGACTAGAAGATTTAGGCGACTATAAAGACATCGTGCGAAAAATATGCTACGATATTTTCATTGAGGTATTTTAAAATTTATCGTATACCAAGATAGTAGATTATACTCATTTACAGATGTTTTATCTCACGAGTGCGGGTGAGGTGTGACATACTTGTGTGCTGTACACGTACACACAATAACAAGTATGTCTCACTGAACTGTATGTCAACTGCAACTTTCCAATTTGCCATTATACATACATACATATAATCACGCCTTTTTCCCTAATGGGTTAGGCAGATCGTAAGAGACCTAGACAAAGGTCAATCCGCCAAGTCTGACAAGTTTTGAGGTTTATTCCAGATAGATCTGTTTATTGCTATAGTGACAGGTTGTCAGCCCATCGAGCCCATAAATTACAATACTGAAACCCTCAAAGTCGTTAGCTGCTGTTTACAGCATGCCCGGGAGGAAATGCAGCTGACACATTCTATGTTTTTCTATCACTCCCAGTCCAGCGTGCCAATATATTAATAACTAGCTTTTACCCGCGCCTTCTTCTGCGAAGATTATATTTTTTCTCTCTCTCATCCAGCCGTGATTATCACCCGTCCCACAGCCCCTCTTGTAGATCTGGTCCCAGCATCTTACTATTGCAATACAGTACCACAGTGCTCTTGACGATGGCGCTGGTGGTGGTGAAAGTAGGGTCAAATGCTCTCCCCGTCCTTCACGTACCACACGTTCCTCCTATCTTACACGTCACTCGCGTCCTAGACAGTCTTCATGTCTGTCCAGTCTCATCCATTCCTCCCGTCCATGACTCGCTCCAGTCCCTTCTGTCCCCCTTTCCTCCCGTAACTCACGTCCATGAGTCCATGCTGAAACTTCAGTCGCCCCAGTGCCCTAAAAAAATCTCTAATTATTCTCTAATATGTTGCCCAACTTTTTAACAAGATAGCGTGATGTCAATAAATTCAATTTCCTGCCTTATCCCCCAAGTAAAGAAGCGTAATGAAATGTTTTCTAAATTTAGTTCAGGTACCTAACACTGAATCACATAAAAAAGGTTCCATCAAAATCGGTCCTAAAACACACAATTTCTTAGCTCCCTGCCTACCCCCTAAGTTAGGTAGCGTGACGATATCGTAAGTCTGATTCCAGTAGTATCTCTGAGTTGGAAAAAAAGTATCATCAAAATGGGTTAAAAAACACTAGAACTAAATTAATTTTCCTGCCTACCTCCCCAAGTACAGTGGCGTGACTATATGTATCCTTTGTATGAGTGTATAGGTAACTAACATTCAGTTGAATAAAAAAAGTCCCATAAAAATAGGTTAAAAACACTAACTAAATTTAGTTCCCAGCCTACTGCCTACCCCCCAAGAATGGTGGCGTGATTATTACTTGCCTGCATATTTTATCTACAGCTGATGTTATTAATGGACGCCCTTTCTTTAAAGCTTTTTTTTCTGCTTTTGGTTGTGTTACATTTTTGTAGCAATATTTATGATAACGTGCATTCTCTTTCAATAAGTTGACATTTTGAATACGTTGTAAAATCTGAAATAGAATAAAAATAGGAATAACAATAAAAGAAGAAATTTATTTAATTTCTTTGCACCATTTATTAGCACCCTTGGAAAAATGCTTTTTGAACTTCTCTACTGCTGAGAGTGCTATCACATAATTGAAAAAAAAATTATTACTTCCATAAATTCAGCCATACCTACCAATACCTACCAATGAAATAAATCATACTGTGGGTAAGTGACAGCTTCGATGACAGGGGAGCTCAGTCGAAACTGAACAACTTACACCAGGAAATTCTTTCAGGAAATGAAAAAAGATTTTAGCTTTTCCATACAAATTGTCTGATCAAGGTGGTCATTTTGTAGTCAACTTGTTTTTTATCTCCTGAATGAATTTCCAGGTAAAAGTTGTTCAGTTTCGTTGACTGAGCAACCCCTATCAGTTTGGCAACCCTTTTCAGCTGTCCCTTACATACACCCCATATTACTTATCAAATACATACTTTTAGACTTTCAGGATTGGGATTTTTCCTTAAATGGCGCATCATTGTCTCTTGTGTACATTCTCTTGCAACACGATACACCGGTTTTCTCTTATCCAAAGCTTTTTTACTATCATCAGTTATAACTTTTGCACAAATAAAGCAGTTATGCTGGAAGGGGAATGGTTTTGTTGGATCATCATCATCAGTCAAACGCTGTGACTTGTTATCTGTTTCCCGTTCTGGATCTAACTCGATAGTAGCATTATATTTCGTTTCAGTGTTATTGGCAGCTTCTAAAGTTGTCTCTGTGAGATATACAGATGTTTCCGATGTACTCTCCCATTTCACCGGGTGATTGTATTCATTCTCATTTGGTGTTGTATCAATATTTGCCACATCCTTGGCGGCACTAGAAGACTTTTTAGTTTTAGCGATTGAACTTGATGCATTCTTATTTATAATTGGTATATACTGGAATTTTACTTCAGAACGATCATATTCTTGATCAGGGGGCAGAAATATTGATAATTTGCCTGAAGATTTCCGTCTGGTGTATCTTCTCCTGCACTCTTCATGAAGAGTTATTGTTTCTAAGCCTCGTAAGGTATCGGCTAGGTTATCATTGCGATCAATACTGCACTGTATCAGTGTTTTAAGACCTTTCAACCTAACGTTAGTTGTTTTAAAATCGCCCAGATTAAGTTTACATAGTAAACAAGACATTTTTTTTAAACGATAATAATTTAAACCTAAATTTTTATTTAATAATGAGCTCAATACCACAAGGTCCACAAGACCACCACAAGACCCCAATCAATACCACTGCTTGTGCTTGACCACTGCACTAGCGTTGTTCATAGCTAGCGTTTTTCACAGAGGCTAAAGCCTCTATTAGACCATGCGATATCAAGACAGTCTTACTAAGACAGTCTAACAGTCTAATTAGACAAGCTCGCTATTACACTGTGCTGAATACCGCATGCTAACTCATTTGCAAGGCGGACTCTGTCAGCGACGGTTGTCGTAAGAGTCATGGGAAAACTTTAGAAATACCAGAAAATTGCCGTAGCTCTTACCGCGACTATTAGTATGAATAAATATTAAAAAAACAAAAGAAGAATATGGGTAAAGAAGTATTTACTGCTGCGGGAAAAATTATCAAATATGCAAATATTGAGTGTTTTGGAACCATCTGACTCTTTAGAGTAGGAGTTGCTAACTTTGAACATCTTTTGAAATTAATTACTCCATATAATCAAAATACAGACGTCTGTCCTGTGCGGCGGATGAGCGCTGACTGAGCGGTCTAAGCGTGCTAAGTCTTATTACACCACGCGATGTCAAGCAAGTAAGCAAGTAAGCACGGCCGAATCCACTCGATCGGTCTAATTAGACAGACTAACTTGCTAAGTCCTATTACACTATGCTAAGTCTTAGTAAGTCTGTCTTGATATCGCATGGTCTAATAGGGGTTTAAACAATACAAAATAGGTAGGTACAACCTGTGGGTACAACAAACACTAGGAGTGCGTTCACGGGCGCACGGTTAGGGCAAGATGAGGGGAATTGTCTATGGTTACCGCGCCATTCTCGAGAACCGCGTCATGCCAATGAGGAGGAAAACTGCCTTTTTCTCCCGCTAGGTGTCGCATGGGCGACTGTACCTTGAGAACTGTCAAATTGTACCAGCTTTTGTAAACAAACTGAATATTTTTGGAATATTATCAGTTAATGCCACAATGCAATGCATTTAATTGCAAAAATAGGGGAATTCATTTGTTTTCCAAATATTCCAAACAATGAAAACAGTGGGTGCCAGTGGAAAAAAAAAATTACGTATTAAAAACTTCAGTGCAAGTGATGCAAGTTGATTGTGTTCAGCGCATTACAAAGAAAGTGATTATATTTAAAAAGTATCGTATAATGGTAAAAAATACTGATAAAATCGCATTACACATGTGACATTGACACGTAACAAGGTACAGTCGCCCACAGCGCCATCTGCATTTAGCTTTTAGTTTGGCTCCCAATTTAAAAAAAAAAAAAAAAACGCCCTAACTAACTACCCCTAACTAACTAACTACCGTGCACCCGTGAACGCACTCCAGAACAAAACAACTACTGGAGTGCGTTCAGACGACCCAGTATAAATGTTATACCGTACGAGTTTCATACTTCCGGGACGCACTGAACGTGCACTTTAGCCGCTGTCAGATAAAATTTCACTTTCGGTGCGTCTCTGAACGGGCAGGATAAAAATTAACCTGGTCGAAATTTCATCTGACAGGCGCCTCTGAACGGGCAGTATAAATTTTAACCAGGTTAAATTTCGATCGATCGAGCGGCTCTGAACGTACCCCTGGTATACAGCTATTTTTTTTGAGTGAGTGTCATAGAGTAGGTACCTACATTATGTGAGTGTTGACTGTGGTGTTGACTGTTGGTGCTTGGTGACACCAACTTGGTGTATTTAGTAGTCAAATAGGTGTCAATTGGACTTTTTGAGTATAAATCAGGATGTCGTGTTTATTATGTAATTTTAATCTGGACGAGTTTAAAACTGCCAAGGTTGGGTTGAAAGGTCTTAAAACACTGATACAGTGCAGTATTGATCGAAATGATAACCTAGCCGATACCTTACGAGGCTTAGAAACAATAACTATCCATGATGCTTGTAGAGCAAGATATACCCACCGTTATTACAATGGAAAGCTACTCAAATTTAAGCCACCTGTTCGCAAAGAAGCTGAATCAAGTGATGACCTAAAATTCGAATATATACCAATACCAATTATTAATAAAAAGGTATCTACAAGTGTTGCAAATCCTGGTGCAGCCGAGAATACTGCACAGAATCCGCCGGCAATGGATAACAACACGTCAACTAACAATATAAACATTTATGAAGTGAGAACAGAAATAAACCCAATAAATCCAGACAATACATCAGAAACACCAGTCAAAGATATATCTGTAAATGTCGATGCTATCGAGCCATGTCCTGAACCGGAAATATTTTACAATTCACAACCTTTGAGTGATGACGATGATCCAACTAAACCATTCCCCTTCCAGCATAACTGCTTTATTTGTGGAAAATTCATAAATAATGATAAAAAAAAACTTCCTTCTAAAAAAGTTAGGGTATGCAGTATTACAAAAGAGAGTACAATACATACAATTGTACAGAATCTTAAGACAGCGGCATCATCAAGATGTTTAAAAGTATGTTTGTTTATGCATGCCTTTTAATTATTAACGAGAATTGTTGTCACCATAAACAAAGAAACATTAAAGATGTTTTTTGCAAAATACTTACTATGTAGTTTACATTTTATTTTAATTATTAAGGTAGGTGTAGGTACTTATTACTGAATCAACACCGTATTTGTTTGTCCTTTCAGGTACTACAACGTATTCAAGGTGTTGACTTAATACAAGCGAAGGCTCGTTATCATATAAACTGCTATCATTTCTTTCATAAAAATAAAGGACAGAGAGGGCGTCCTATATGTCCCTTAGTAATTTCGGCTGTGGATAAAATATGCAGGTATGTTGTCTTTATCATTACTTGTATTACAAAGAGAAAAGATTTGTATTTTTTAACTATGTATGAAATGAAATGAATGAGCTCAAAAACTACTGAACCAATTTCAAAAATTCTTTCGAAGCTACATTTAAGCTGGGTATACCATATAATATAGGCACCTTTTTTGGGGGAAAATACCTGAATACCAAGGAAAAATACTCTGTCCTTTTAAGCTAAATAAAAAATTGTAAACTAATCTTGTTTTACATAAACTTTCTAAAAACACCATAGTTTTTGGGGCGTAAATCTACGGCGCCAGCCATTTCCAGTAATGGTTTTTGCCCTACAATCTGGATGCATCCAATAAACATGTCTGACCCACTCCCATTTTTACTCTTACATCTCACGTCAGCCAGCTTTGCCTGTTTTTTCCCTGAGGGTAATGTTGCTCACTCTATCCATTCGTTAGACGCCTAGGACACAAAGGAAGGTGAAGAATTAAAGTAAAATATTGAACTAAATCAGAACTAAATGAAGAGGACTGGTCATCCAAAAAATACCATTTCTCCTAACCTGTCAACTTAAAGTCTCAGCATATAGAAAAAAAAACAATACTGGGTTTAAGGGATAGCTTCCCGTACACTGATAGGGGTTGTAACTTAAAACCTTTTGTAAACAGTTTGTAACTTTTGAAAAACACAAAATGCATCAGCTGATAGCGCGTTTAAGCACTCGCGACTATTTTCACTCATTTTATATTTTACGTCGGGATAAGGTATATTCCTATGACCTTACCACCAACATTTATCGCGAGTGACCCAGATAAAAAGTAAAATGAGTGATCTAGTAATTTTGTATGGCAAAGTCAATTTTCTTTTCATTTCCTGAAAAAACAACCTGGCGTAAGTTGTTCAGTTTTTGTTGGCTAAACAGCCCCTATCAGTTTGCAGGAAGCTGTCCCTGACACCCCATATATTTCACTCAATCTATGCTTTTAATTTTTTTCTTAAGTTCCTATCACATAAGTACCCATGGTATGGATGATATAAAAAAGCAAACAAAACTTACAGGTATATAGACAGATGTGATCGCACCGAGTTCACGACAACAGATCTGATGAGCAAAGAATTACACGGAGACTATGTTCCAAATTGGCGAAGTGTCGAAAAGAAACTAGAGATGAGATATCCGGGGAAAATATTCTTCACACCGATGCCCGGACGTAGCACTGTGGTTACGGTGATTAAAGATTCCAGACCCGGTGGCAGTATGGTTGTACAGCCCTGGAATCTGAACAGCACTGAATTGGGAGGACAAGGAGGAACAGCGGAAGAAGTAATTTTATTTTTTTATTTGCTGATGCTTAGCAGAAAGGAACCAGTCGACCTATTTTAAATTTGTAAAGAAAGATCACCAAATAGTTCAAAATTACCTATATTTTAATATTCTGACTGGTTTCTTTCTGCTAAGCGCCAGGGCAGTTTATCTTGCTAGGGGTTGCTCATTCATCCAACCTCAACAACAACCCTTTTAGGGAATAAAAAGAAAATTGGCTTCTCTATAATGGTTTGAAAACAATTTATGTAATCGAGGTGGTCATTTTAATGGTGACTTGACATTTCGAGATGGAGCAAACCCTGTTCTGTCAGTTTGTGGGAAGTTGTCCCTTATTTACACTTACACACTATAATATTATAGAACAATTTAACCTATGCACTTATTATAAATCTTACAGGTAATCCATGAAAACTTACACAGTAAACAGGTACAATTGAATGAGCGCATACGTGTGAAACGAAAGAAAAAGAAATTGTTGGAAGACAATAATACAATAAATGAAAATAAATTTTACGAAGAAAAGGTCCCCGAAAGCATAGAAAATGATAATGATTTTATTGACGAAACATTTTATTATCGAGAAGATAATGAAGCAGGTTTAAAAAGAAATATATTGATTTGCCAAATTTGTTTGAGCTCGGACAGGAGACTAGAAGATTTAGGCGACTATAAAGACATCGTGCGAAAAATATGCTACGATATTTTCATTGAGGTATTTTAAAATTTATCGTATACCAAGATAGTAGATTATACTCATTTACAGATGTTTTATCTCACGAGTGCGGGTGAGGTGTGACATACTTGTGTGCTGTACACGTACACACAATAACAAGTATGTCTCACTGAACTGTATGTCAACTGCAACTTTCCAATTTGCCATTATACATACATACATATAATCACGCCTTTTTCCCTAATGGGTTAGGCAGATCGTAAGAGACCTAGACAAAGGTCAATCCGCCAAGTCTGACAAGTTTTGAGGTTTATTCCAGATAGATCTGTTTATTGCTATAGTGACAGGTTGTCAGCCCATCGAGCCCATAAATTACAATACTGAAACCCTCAAAGTCGTTAGCTGCTGTTTACAGCATGCCCGGGAGGAAATGCAGCTGACACATTCTATGTTTTTCTATCACTCCCAGTCCAGCGTGCCAATATATTAATAACTAGCTTTTACCCGCGCCTTCTTCTGCGAAGATTATATTTTTTCTCTCTCTCATCCAGCCGTGATTATCACCCGTCCCACAGCCCCTCTTGTAGATCTGGTCCCAGCATCTTACTATTGCAATACAGTACCACAGTGCTCTTGACGATGGCGCTGGTGGTGGTGAAAGTAGGGTCAAATGCTCTCCCCGTCCTTCACGTACCACACGTTCCTCCTATCTTACACGTCACTCGCGTCCCTAGACAGTCTTCATGTCTGTCCAGTCTCATCCATTCCTCCCGTCCATGACTCGCTCCAGTCCCTTCTGTCCCCCTTTCCTCCCGTAACTCACGTCCATGAGTCCATGCTGAAACTTCAGTCGCCCCAGTGCCCTAAAAAAATCTCTAATTATTCTCTAATATGTTGCCCAACTTTTTAACAAGATAGCGTGATGTCAATAAATTCAATTTCCTGCCTTATCCCCCAAGTAAAGAAGCGTAATGAAATGTTTTCTAAATTTAGTTCAGGTACCTAACACTGAATCACATAAAAAAGGTTCCATCAAAATCGGTCCTAAAACACACAATTTCTTAGCTCCCTGCCTACCCCCTAAGTTAGGTAGCGTGACGATATCGTAAGTCTGATTCCAGTAGTATCTCTGAGTTGGAAAAAAAGTATCATCAAAATGGGTTAAAAAACACTAGAACTAAATTAATTTTCCTGCCTACCTCCCAAGTACAGTGGCGTGACTATATGTATCCTTTGTATGAGTGTATAGGTAACTAACATTCAGTTGAATAAAAAAAGTCCCATAAAAATAGGTTAAAAACACTAACTAAATTTAGTTCCCAGCCTACTGCCTACCCCCCAAGAATGGTGGCGTGATTATATACGTATTCTTAGGTTGTGTCTCGGTAACACTCGGTTGAATAAAAAAAGTCCCATCAAAATCGGTTAAAAACACTAACTAAATTCAGTTCCCTGTCTAGTCTACTGCCTACCCCCTAAGTACGGTGGCGTGATTTTATGTATCCTTAGTTTTTGTTTAGGTCACACTTAGTTAAATAAAAAAGTCCCATATTATTGTATGTAGATTCCCACGGGAATGAGATATTTTATCTATCAGATATTATATCTATCACCATGCCAAATTTCATCAAGATTCGTTCGGCCGTTTAGACGTGAAAGAGCAACAAACAGACCGACAGATAGAGTTACTTTCGCATTTATAATATTAGTACCTAAGTATGGATTTTCTTTGTAATAGACTCGCTTGTGACTTTCTAAAAGTGTTCGTAAGAATCTATTTGGAAATAAATGATTTGACTTTGACTATATCACTGCCATTTTCGTACAACTTGAGATTTTATTTCAGAATTTTGAACCAAAACTGTTTCTTGTTTGTTGGGAGTGCATTGCTCTGCTGAAGAACGTCCAACATTTCCGAAAGAAGATAATGACCGCCCAAAACCTATGGAACACAGAGGTTTGTACTACGAGCATTATAGCCTCCTTAAAATACCCTAAATTATGAACACGTTTTCCGACAATTTTTAACGAATTTAAGTTGTTTGTTTTTTTTATAGGACCCGTAGTCGTGGGACGCGTCTCTAGAAAGGGTCCAAAACTTAAGGAATTTCAAAATAAATAAAAACACAATATAAATCCGTTAAATATAGTTTTATCAAAGTGCAACATAAATTTTATAATCTGTCACAGCTTCGAATTAGACATGAAAAAATTGGCCAGGAGCGTGTAGGGTTCCGTAGCCTTATATGTTTACTTATACCAACATACCTAATTATCTTCAAAATTAGATTTCAAAGTTATACAAAAGCTGTATAAGGATTCTTAATCGGATTAAGGGTCTTCTATGCTGGACTGTCTTCTATGCTAGACTGGGAGCGATAGAAAAACATAGAATGTGCCAGCTGCATTTCCTCCCGGGCATGCTGTAAAAACCAGCTAAGGGATTTCAGGGTTTCAGTATATTGTAATTTAGGCGATGGGCTGACAACCTGTCACTACAAAAATATACAGATCTATCTTATGCAACCCTCAAAACTTGTCGGACGTGGCGGAATGACCTTTGTTTAGGTCTTTTACGCTCTGCCTACCTCATTAGGGATACAGGCGTGATAGTATGTATGTATGTATAAGGATCAATTCACCTGTTGAAACGGTTATTCCTAAATATTTCGTAAACTATAAATGCTACACTTTTCATTATAGTTTTCATTATAACTACAACGAAAGAGCTATATTACTTTTTTTTTTCATAATTTTTGCATTTATAGTTTTGAAGATGTGACTGGATTAAATTTGTGACAAAAACTGCAACTTTGAATGCAAATATCACGAGACAGAAATTTTTCAAAGAATCTCAATTTTATTTTAAAAGACCTGTCTAACGATACCCCACACAATATACTACAAAAAGGTTTTTGCACTCGCGGTGCTATTATTATTTCACAAATATGAGAAGTATGAAATTTAAAGTCCTGCCCCGCGATGATTTTTTTATTTCTCACTTCTCATATTTATTAAACATGCGTGACTTTGACATTTCTAAACTGATGTAAGACGCCTATAAAAGAATTTTAAGGAGGATACATAGAGCGCCCCCCTCTAATTTTAAATCAAATAAGCAATCTTATAAATCAGATTAGAAATGTCAAAGTGACATGTTTATTTTCATCTCTGTCATGTGTCTAAATTAATAAATTAAAAAAGAAATTCTTTTGCAAGAATTGAGATAAGTATAAAACTATAGTTTTATTATTTTTAACCATCAGATACAGCAGCCGCCCAAGTCTCTATCCACATTATCTATAACCACACCCAGTACAGTCTCTTATATGGAAGGGAATGAAAGTATACTTTCAGTACACGACCAAAACACACAAGCAAATGTCAAACCAAAAGTAGTAACTGAGGACTTTTTGCCGCAAGACTTAAAGCCACTAAAGGAAGATGACCAAGAAGCTGAAGAAGAAAATTATAATATGGATGACGACACATTTGATTACGATACTAAAGATATGAATGTTGATGACGATTCAGAAGACCTGGAGAGGATACCTTTATCAAAAAGAAGGAAAACTAGAGGTACATTGTTCTTCAGTATACTTCTTTTTAGGCTAATGCTAACTTAAATTTGGCCTTAAACTTGCTGAATTTAAATTAATTGTGTAAATGTAGTCAAATATGTTGTCACTATAAAAAGTGTAAAAATGCTATAGTGTTGAATAAGGTATACCAATGTTGATACTATTGCCTACTTTACTTACAGGTAAAAGAAAAGTTTATAAGACTGAACAAGATTCAGAAGATGGAACTTACACGACCAAACAAAAAACTAAAAGTATATCCAGCAACAAGAAAAAACTAAAACAAGATCCAGATTGGGAAGAAAAGTCCGAAAAACAGGAAAAAGAAAAAAAGAAAAGAATCAAAGTGAAAATACCATACACAATCATAGTTCAAACTTACATTACGACAACGAAAATGAAACGCGAACCGATAGAGCCACAAGAGTTACAGTATTGGTTAGATGCTGAAAAAAACTGTGATTACTTCAAAAATTCAATTTATAAAAAATGCATGAAATGCATATTAGAGGTTCCTGACAATCACGACAAACTATGTCATGTAAGTATAATAATTTGTCTAACAACTGCCCACCCTTTTCGGTAAAATGTATCTTCTACTTTTTATTATTGAATAAGTTTTTAGACCACTATCAAGGACAGTGACTGGGACTAACGCCTGCCCTCCGAAGCACGGAATCCTAAATCTTACAGACGATCAGGTAATGCAGCTTCATAAACTGATTTTTCAAATATCTACTTAGTGTTGCCTTAGTGGGAACCTAAAACACGATCACTACACTATCGAGATCCCATGACTTTGTCAACAAGACCACGGAGGCAGTTAAAACAGGTAAAACAAATTCCATTATTTGAAATGTCGCTCCTGCCTTTTTCAGTCCGAAGAGCATCCCTACGTTTGTAAAATTTGTGAGTCCACATTTGCAAGCAAAGAGGAGCAGGATACGCACGAGGCAAACCATTATTACATATTCAGCTGCGAGTTTTGCCGATACAAGTGCTACAACGAGACACACATGAGCCACCATGTGGAGAGTCACAGGAGGCTCATCCAATGTCTCGAATGCTTCGCTGCTTTTGAGTAAGTGATACACATGGTCCCCTTTCAAATGTAGGTACAAAGCCACTAGCCAAAGAAAAATTTAGTCAAATAAATAAATAAATATTTTTTACAGAACAATGGACATATTAAAGGAACATTTCAATAAACTGCATCGATACGCAGAATGTGATCAATGCGGAAAGCGGTTCGCGCACAAGCGAACTGTCAAAACGCATATAGAACGGTAATTATTTAATCATTTTAAAAAATACGTAGGTACGCGGTTATACATACAGGAAAGTGCATGCGGTCATACCGTAAGGGTTATAAAACCGGAATTAGAACAGGAATAGGAAGCGTGAACGTGAAAGGCTCTATGGCCTTTCTGAAGAATATCGAAGAAAACGGAACGCATCGGTTCTTCGTTCACCACTGTTTCGTCTTCATTCCGACTTTTCAGGTACGGAATGACAGTTGGTTTGTAAGTTATTTACTCTTGTGAGCTTAGCTTGTTTGGGTCGGAACGGAATCCACCTCTTTAGGAGCAGCCGTTAGGTATTATCTCCGCAGAGTGGTCCTCTCCGCAAAGGCCCGCCTTTCCCATGTGTATCCCTGTCGACTGTAGAATACGAATGCTTAGGTAAAAATACATAGTCACTGATCAAATCAATAAGCCTCAAATATTTTACGCAAACCAACTCAGATCATCAATGCAATACAATAAATCTTTCCAGGTGTCACACACCGCAAATATGCACGATATGCAACACTCGGTACTCGAGTTATACACACAAAATGCACCACATGAACCTGAAACATCGCGTGGAGCGAACCGAGGCGGCTTACTGCGTGCAGGTAGGTACTGTACTGGCGTCCAAATAACTCTACTTCGAGTGACTCAGTCCACGCATTGAAAATTCGACCTTAAATTCAAGGGGTTAAGTGTGAATTTCAAACTACTTAAAAATGACCATTAAAATATGCCCAATGTCTAGTATAGTATTATATTATCTGTGCCAATGTATATTTTTTATTTTGCAGTGTGATATACAGTTCGACAACGTGGCGCTGCTCAAGCGACACGTCTACCACAACGTGAGGCACAGACACGAATGGAAACGCGAGCCGTAAGTAGACATGCATTTTTAGGGTTCCGTACCCAAAAGGTAAAAAACGGGACCCTATTACTAAAGACTTCGCTGTCTGTCTGTCCGTCCGTCTGTTACCAGGCTATACTCATGAATCGTGATTTCGCAGATGATGTTTTTCTGTTGCCGCTATAACAACAAATACTTAAAATCAGAATACAACAAATATTAAGGGGGGCAACAAATAATATACAATAAATATTAGATAATGTTTCGGAGGCTGTTTCTCATAAACCGTGATAGTTAGATAGTCGGGAAACGGAGGGGTAGTGGGGGTAGCGGGGGGTCGCGGGGTAGCAGGGGTAGCGGTAGGTAGCTCGACCCTCTACCCCGTGGAGTAGCGGGGGGTAGTTCGACCACCTCTCTCCCTTCTAAGCCCCGGGGTCGCGGGGTAGCGGGAGGAAGCCTGGCCCCCTCTACCCTCCTCTTCCCCCCTCTACCCCACTCGAACCGCCGTCTCTACCCCCCTCGATACCCCTTATTTATTCTGACCCTAGTATTTCAGGTGAACAAAAGGGAATAAATAGGTGAACATACTTAGATGAACAATCTGGTATTTTTAGGTGAACAAAAAGGGAATAAATAGGTGAAAACATTTAGGTGAACAGTTTAGTTTTTTTAGGTGAACGTTTAGTTTAATAGGTGAACATAATGTATTAATAGTGCGACGAATTAGATTTTTTAGGTGAACAAAGTTAGGTGAACGATCTAGTATTTTAGGTGAACACAACGGGAATAAATAGGTGACCATTTAAATGTATGCCTAGTGCCTACTAAAAACTGGCCAAATGCGAGTCGGACAATTTTTATAAATGATGGCACGGAACCCTTCGTGCGCGAGTTTGGCTCGCACTTGGCCATTGGCTACTTTCCAACTAGTCAAATCAGCAACTTTTTATGAAATGTCAAAAACGCTTTTTTGTATGAAAATAGTAAATTATGACGTCACATTTTAGTAAATATTGACTAATCAAATCAATAACTTATATACTTTTAATTCGATTGTTAAAATCGAAATGTGCATTTTTTTTAAAATGATGAATGAAATCCACAATATTTTTAGCCATCAGTTTTAAGTATAAACGTTTTAAATTTTTAAGCTACCCAGTCAAGTACCCAATTATTGATGTAGATTCTCGCGACATTATTCTATAATAATTCTTATTCTAAGATATTGCTGTACTTTCTTAACTTTGACATAAGAACAAGATAGCGAAACATGTGACTGACATTCCTAATCTGACGTACAGTGCGGCATAAAAGAGTAGAAATTAAAAAGTTGCAACATCGTTGTCGTCCCTTTCATATCAACGTGGTTTAAAAGGGACGACACGGCGATGTTGCTACTTTTTAATTTCTAAATTTTTATGTCGCACGGTAAGATTGTATGACGTAAAATAAGAGCTCACGCTCTATGCTCACTTCGATCGTATCAATAGAACAAAAAAGAATTTTAATACTTTGTTTTTACCGTCCATATTTCAAGAGGGCTGTTATGCTGCACCTTTACATACAAAAGGCGATAACGGTTCTCACCTTGTAAACATAGTCCGACTTCTATAATTCTTGGAAATGATGTAGATCAGTTGATGCATAGTAGATATAATTAAACACTTTTATTTTTTAGAAATATTACAGTTATAAAAAGATATGACCTCAGCAATATTTGTAAAGGAATGAAAGAAAATCTAGTTTTTAAGTATATTTCGTCAACATCCTTTCCAAAAATTAAAGGAATCGGACTGTTTGGGGTGGTGGGGACCGTTATCGTCCTTTGAATGGAAAGTTGCAGGTTAACACTCCTCTTAAGCTGGCTCTTAAAAATTTGAAATGTATTTGCATGCTTATATTTCAGGTTAAAAAAGGAGAAAGTACAGCACAAATGTCCAGAGTGTGAGAACGTGTACGCGTCCAAACACACGTTTAGATGTCACTACAACCTGGTGCACGCCAAGAAGATCACGTTCTACTGCAAATATTGCGACAAGGTACGTAATTGACCTGGCCAATCATTTATTTTTATTATGTCGAAAAAATCTCCAAAAAATCAGTAAAAATTGTTTTTAATTTTTATTATCTTTATTAATGACTGAGATATTTAAGCTCAAAGTGATCTCTTCCTCTCGAAGAGAGTGACGGACGGTCCGTTACTCAATCGCTCGCAGTGACGTCACACTTCTTCGTGATGCACTACGTTACGTAGTAGCGTAGTACTGGTACGTACGGTAGTTTATATCGGGAAAGTTGACTTAGGACATTGTAGGCTGCATCACCTGATATAAAATAAGAATGGTACATTGTTTAGAGGGGAGACCATGACCGATTCCTAATACACACGAGTTGGGAATCACATTTTCTTCCGAGTGATAAATAGTGCTTTATACTAACCTATGAGGAAAATATAATTAAAAATCCTTGTAAGATAAAGAATGTCATTCACAAAATAAAAAATATTTGCGGATCGCCGTAATTTTTTTGGATTAAATATACCTTTCGCAGATATAGCTCACAGTAAATCTCTTAATTACATATTTTTTCCTAATTTGTTGAAAAAATTATCAAAATAAATGAGTTGGGAAGTTCCTTAAGAGCCTTAGCTTAGTACTATGGTCCCGTTTTGACCCTTTGGGTACGGAACCCTAAAAAGATGCATCAACTTCTCGCAGTCATATCTTTAGTAATACTGCATGTATCGAGTTGGAAAAAATAACTAGGGTAATGTACATGATCTAAACACTAATGTAAGGTATGTTATAATAACTGATATTCGAAACTATTGGCGTTGTCCATTATGATACATTATATGTTACGCACTCATTGGCCGGAAAAAAGGACACTTCGCAGATTGTGCATTGCCAATCCATGAGATGACCTTTCATTTCGGCCAATGAACGTTGTTAAACAACCATTCCGCGGGCTGGGAAACACCAAACGACCAATTCGGTATGATAACCTGTATCTAAGGTACCAGTTTCTTATTTTTATCTGATAAATCATCTAATTTGAAGAATATTTTCATCATAATAAAAACAAATTGTTAAGTAATTAATTAATTATGAATTTTTAAAGGCATGGCAAAAACACTATATTCCGAGCCGGAAAGTAGCATGAATAGAATTTGCTTTACACAAAAAAAGTTTTGCTACTTTTCGGCTCAGAACTAGTGTTTTTGGAATGCTTTAAAAATTCATAATTAATTGATTGCTTTACAATTTATTTTTATAATGATGAGAATATTCTTCAAATTAGAAGATCTATCTGAAAAAAATAAGAAACTGGTATCTTAGATACAGGTTATCATACCGAGTTGCCGAATTCGTTTAAATATAGGTGTAAGGGGACCTTACAGTTTGAGAAACCCTATTATAATGCAATACATTTATATTGCAGCCGTTCCCGTCCAAGGCCAACTACAAGAGTCACATGAGGAGACAGCATGAGGGGTACGAGCTGCCCAAGAACAAGTTCTGCCACATCTGTGGACGAGGATTCTCGGTAAGAGGACCTTACATTAAACTAGCTTTTCGCCCGCGGTTTCTCCCGCGTTAAATGAGCTTTCCCGTGGTAATGAAGTATCCCACGTTAAATGTCTTCTCCAGGATCTAACCTAGGTTTGTGTGCTAAGTTTCTTTCTACTCAGTCCAGTAGATGACGTAAGAAAATAAGAATCAAACGTTACGTAATCATGGAACACTTGTTATAGCTAAGCTATCACTAGATGGCGCTAGTGGTACCTTGTGCTGTGCCGGCCGCTTGTGCGCAATCAATAATCGAAAAATTGTTCAGCTTACGTTTAGTATAATATAATATTTACATGTACCTACTATATTTTTGAACTCGGGATTTACTCCTCTTTCATATGGTATCCCATAGGATGCAGTAGCAATTTTTTTTATGACCAGCACATTTTTTATTATTTCTCGACTTCCAGGTGGAATTTCGAATTAAAACTAAACATGACAAAAACTACTGCACCAAACTGAATGCGTTTTTTTTTGTTGTATTGCTGAATGTCTTAAGGGCCCCCGACACGATCAAACGGTTTGATTCAAACACGTAAATTTTGGTTTGACTCAAACCGATTTGATCGTTTACAAGTTAGTTTGATCGGTTTGTCAAACATTTACGTGTTTGAAGCTCGTTTGATGAAATTTCATATTTTTGTTGTGTTTGACGCGCCGTTTGATCGTGTTCCGACGCGTTTGATCAAACAGAGCTTAGTTTTGCTTGGGGTTGCGTTGGATTTTGTAGCGTGAGCTTGTGTGTGACGAACAGTGAGCAGTAACATACCATTACAATCATTCTTTGGACCAAATTCTTTTTTTCTTTTTTTCTATCTTTTTATGCAGGACATTAACGTCTTATTACTACGGCGTACCGAACCAAACTGCGCAGTGCCGGTTTGACAAACCGTTCAAAACGCTCAAACGGTTTCATCAAACACGTAAGGTTTGAGTCAAACCGTTAGACCGTGTCCGGGCCCCTTTACGTGGCACGCGAATAATAGAGACCCCTAAATTTTTTTTTTATTTATCTCCCATGTACAGACATCGACCTGTTACAATTTTATTATATTTATATATAGAAGATGTATGGGGCAATGGTAGCAGTTCGTGGTTGCAAAATACTATACGCGACTTAACTAATATTGTAACCTGTCACTTTCTATCATGGGAGAACAGAACGGAATAGCAATAATTTTAGTTGAGGTTTAGTTAACACTTTCGCTGCTTTTTGGTATAAGCCGGCCGTGCAAGCGTCAACACGCGTAGCGTGTTCCCCGTACTGCCGTTGCGTTCGTGTCGAAAACGCTACAGCTGTGCGGCCGGCCCGACCTAGCGTGTTCGGCGATACCAATACGCCAGTGCGCGTCGACACGCCACGCACAGGCGTAGCTGCTACCGGGAACGCGCCTCGCGCTCGAAGCGCACACGCGTCCGGTAGAGCCAAACACGCATCGGCGGTTCATAGCACATTCGATTACTCAAATTCACGCAGCTACGATGTGCGTTTGTGAGCACACTCGCGACTGTAATCTCGACGCGCATGGGCGATTTTAGCAGTCAACGTGTTAAGTCGGGATGGTTACGAATCGGGCCCCATGTTTTTTTTTTTTACTATATTTTGTATTTGAACATCAAAACAGGCGTGACTAATGACGGCGCGCTCGTAATTTTCGCGGCTGAAAGCGCGCTCATAATTTCGGCGCCTTACGACGCGCTTTCAATTTTGGCGCCTGACGGCGCGCTCTTGATTTAGCCACCTTTCTGCAAGCTTGATTTACCTCGGGGTCTTTCCGCCTTTCCGCTGTCACCAACACACTGTGTATTATTGTTGCAGACGAACCGTATCCTGACAAACCATATCCGCACGCACACGGGCGAGCGTCCGTACGCGTGCCCGCACTGCGCGTCCAGCTTCGCGCAGAAGGCGGCGCTGCGGTCGCACGTCGCGCACGTGCACGAGAAGCGCCGCCGTACCACGGAACCGGCCGCTAAGCGCAGGCAGAGTGCGGCCGAGCCTTCAGACTTCCTTCTTAATACTTCCATAGGCATCATTTAATAAATTAAATGATTATTGTACTTGTTGGTTTCATTTACGACTTAGGGATGGATAACCCTAAGGATTTGAGCGCCCAAACTTGATATGTTTTGAAAATTACTTGACTGATATATTGTAATGTAGAATCAGCTCAAAACGCCTTTTCATTAGATATATATAGACGATAGGTTTCAGTTTATTTTTATTTCCCATACAAAAAAAGAACAATCGTTTTTTAGGGTTCCGTACCTCAAAAGGGAAAAAGGAACGTATAAAGATTATAAGACGACACAAACAGCAAGATATGACAGCCAGGGGTACGTTCACGGGCGCACGGTTAGCGCAAGGTTAGGGGAACTTTTCACTTTGACAGTTGATAAAGCCCCGTTTTGAAGCGCCTGTCAGGGGAAATTTCATCCTGACAGGTGCAAGTGCGTGCATGAACGGGGGTTTACGCTCAGAACAATAACTAATATTGTTCTGAGGGTTTACGCGAGCTGTCAGATTAAAAGTCGCTCTAACGGTTTCTCCTAGGTGCATGCGTGAACGCACTCCGGAAGCGGAAAAGTAAAAGTCATTTACAAATAACATCGTTCAGAAACGTCCAGATTAAGGTTTAATAATAAATACGACATCCTGAAAAAACCATAATTATACTAAAAAATCACAATTTTAGCATTTTTTTGCAACAAACAAATCAAACAAAAGAAGTAAAATAAAATCACACAGGAGCTGTGCACAGGAGTGCGTTCAGACGGCCAGTATAAATTTTAAACCGTACGTAATTTATTCTAGCGGGTCGCACTGGGGTACGTTCAGAGCCGCTAGGAGGAAAACTGCCTTTTTCTCCCGCTAGGTGTCGCATGGGCGACTGTACCTTGAGAACTGTCAAATTGTACCAACTTTTGTAAACAAATTGAATATTTTTAGAATACTATCGGTAAATGCCACAATGCAGTGCATTTCATTGCAAAAATAGGGGAATTCATTTGTTTTCCAAAGATTACAAATAAAGAAAACAGTGAGAGACAGTGGGAAAAAAAATTACGTATTAAAAACTTCAATGCAAGTGATGCAAGTTGAATGTGTTCAGCGCATTACAAAGAAAGTGATTATATTGAAAAAAATATCGTTTATGTTAAAAAAACTGATAAAATCGCAATACACATGTGACATTAACACGAAATAAGGTACAGTCGCCCAGAGCGCCATCTGTATTTAGCTTTTAGTTTGGCTCCTCAAAATTTCGACTAGGTTAATTTTTATCCGGCTCGTTCAGAGACGACCGGAAGTGAACTTTTATCTGACAGCGGCTAAGGTGCACGTTCAGGGGTACGTTCAGTCGACCCAGTTCGATATTTATACCGCTCGAATCTTATACTAGTGGGACGCACTGAACGTGCACCTTAGCCGCTGTCAGATAAAACTTCACTTCCGGTGCGCCTCTGAACGGGCCGGATAAAAATTAACCTAGTCGAAATTTCTTCTGACAGGTGTCTCTGAACGGGCAGTATAATTTTTAACCAGGTTAAATTTCGATCGATCGAGCGGCTCTGAACGTACCCCAGTGCGTCCCACTAGTATAAGATTCGATCGGTATAAATATCGAACTGGGTCGACTGAACGTACCCCAGGGGTACGTTCAGAGCCGCTCGATCGATCGAAATTTAACCTGGTTAAAAATTATACTGCTCGTTCAGAGACACCTGTCAGACGAAATTTCGACTAGGTTAATTTTTATCCGGCCCGTTCAGAGGCGCACCGGAAGTGAAGTTTTATTTGACAGCGGCTAAGGTGCACGTTCAGTGCGTCCCACTAGTATAAGATTCGATCGGTATAAATATCGAACTGGGTCGACTGAACGTACCCCAGATCACTAACCCAATAATATATGTTCCTTGCTGAGGTTCCTTGGCTGTCATCCTCAACCTCACCCGACCTCACCCCTTTTCTTAAGCAGCGATTACACTTCCCTGCCGATCAGGCCCGTTTTGACATTACATTGCTAGTGCACGAGTCACTGACGCTAAGCAGTAAAACCCCTATTAGACCATGCGATATCAAGACAGACTTACTAAGACTTAGCATAGTGTAATAGGACTTAGCAAGTTAGTCTGTCTAATTAGACCGATCGAGTGGATTCGGCCGTGCTTACTTGCTTACTTGCTTGACATCGCGTGGTGTAATAAGACTTAGCACGCTTAGACCGCTCAGTCAGCGCTCATCCGCCGCACAGGACAGACGTCTGTATTTTGATTATATGGAGTAATTAATTTCAAAAGATGTTCAAAGTTAGCAACTCCTACTCTAAAGAGTCAGATGGTTCCAAAACACTCAATATTTGCATATTTGATAATTTTTCCCGCAGAAGTAAATACTTCTTTACCCATATTCTTCTTTTGTTTTTTTAATATTTATTCATACTAATAGTCGCGGTAAGAGCTACGGCAATTTTCTGGTATTTCTAAAGTTTTCCCATGACTCTTACGACAACCGTCGCTGACAGAGTCCGCCTTGCAAATGAGTTAGCATGCGGTATTCAGCACAGTGTAATAGCGAGCTTGTCTAATTAGACTGTTAGACTGTCTTAGTAAGACTGTCTTGATATCGCATGGTCTAAAGGTGTTAACAGACGACCGGACCGGACGACCATAGACAACACCGGACTAGCAGTTGGTGTTGCCCGGCCCCTTTGCCAAAAATAACATAAGTTGGCTCGAAAAGTAACATTTTGACTACAAAAACTTAATCTGTAACTGTACTGGTGGTAAATAAAGATTTATTTTTTGTGTACATTTGTTTATCTCCCTTTTGGCCTCCGATTTATTATTATTATTATGTGTTTCACCATTATCTCGGGACTTTAGAGTCTCGACATGAGAGGGTCAAAAATAACGCAAAATGTTACTTTTTGAACATTGTGGCAACACTAACCCGTCAATAATAATAATAATGTGCGGCGGATCGGCTTCCACACGTCCGGACCGCACCAATTTGACAGTCCGGTCCGGACGTCTGTTAACACCTTAATAGAGGCTTAATGTATATCAAATCGGGTCTGATCGGCCGGGAAAGTAATCGCTGCTCTTTGCCATTCTCTTTGCTCTTTGCGGCGTTATTAAGTTTTTTTAGTTCAGTGGTTTTTAGTTTCTAAAAATGCCTGCAATAGCAAGTACAGTTTTCTTTGATATTGAGACCACAGGCTTACCGTTACAGGAGAAAAACCAGACCAAAATAATAGAGTTCAGTCTTGTGGCGGTTCTAAGAAAAGACATCGAAGCTACTCCTTACGGCCAAATACCACCATTTTTGAGTAAAATAAGTTCCGTTCTGAATCCGGAGAAGCCGATAGGTCGTGTAGTGACACAGATGACTGGACTTTCACGAAAAAAACTGGCTAAAGCGCCTACTTTCAGAGAAAAGCTTGGTACTATAACCTCATTTTTAACAGCTCTACCATCGCCTGTTTGCCTGGTCGCCCACAACGGAAATTCGTTCGATTTTAGAATTCTGCTGGCCGAATGCAATGACATATCTGCAAGTTTACCCGGAAATTTGTACTGTGTTGACTCGTTACCTGGCCTAAGGAGTATTCTCATGGGCACTGGAATAGATTATTCAAGTTTAGGTGGGAAAGTGAACCTGCCGAAAACGATTGCTACGGTCAAACAAAATGAGGTACCTGATGATTCCGGAGTTGTAGATGGTGTTGGAGATGAAGACCTGATCTTTGATGACTTGATATTAAGTGCAGAAGAAACTGAAGTAATTGAAGAAGTAGAAATAGATGGAACTCATGACAATCCAGAAGTTGAGAACCAGGCACCTGTCCAAGTTATAATTGATAGCAAAAAAAGAAGCGCTGAATCAACTGAAGAAGCTAATAAAAAGAAATGCCTGAATGAAAAAGGGGGTGCCGAAACTAGTACTGCTGATAGAGAATGTTTTAAATTGACATCTTTGTACAAAAGACTTCTGAATAAAGAAGGGATGAATGCTCACCGAGCAGAGAATGATTGCCTCATGCTGTTGGAGTGCGTGGTTGCCCTCAAAGACCAGTTTCTGCCTTGGGCCGATAAGAATTGCCAACTTTTGACGAAAATAAGGCCTCTATCTAGAAATTGGTGGAGACGGCGCCCCAGGTTCTACAGATAAATCTACATACCTGCCATATTTTTTTTTACTATTTTGAGTACAATTTTAAGGATAGGATAGCAACTATTATAAATGATTTGAGGTTGCAATGACATCAATTTTAATGACCTTTAGTTTTATGTATTAGATTAGATATTCATCTTATTGCTTTACTTTTATATGTATACTTAAGTTTATCAAAAATACTTCACCCTAATGACTCTCTAGATTTTTCATAGTTGTTGTTTACCATAGGTAAACTTAGTGGTTAAGTCTCAAAATTTTCAAAACATTTTAGGTGATGAATGTACCAAGGTGTTGTACTAGTATATGATGAGTTAACATAGTATCTTATGTAGATTACTCCTACCTAACTAAAGTATCTTGCTTACAAGTTAGTTATTTTTATTTTAACAATAAAAATATTATTGAAATGTGAATATATTTTTTTCATCCATTCACAAACAAACTAATAACGCAATCTAACTAATAGTGCAAACATAAATTAGATTTACAAAGCGAAAATTCCGAAATAATTTAAATTGCCAAAACTTAGAAGCAGTATTCATTCAAGCATTACTGCCATGCTGGACTGGGAGCGATAGAAAAACATAGAATGTGCCAGCTGCATCTCCTCCCGGACATGCTGTAAAAATCAGCTAAGGGATTCGGGGGGCTTCAGTATTGTAATTTAGGCGATGGGCTAACAACCACTGGCTGGAATAAGCCTCACCTTATCAGACGTGGCGGAACGACTTTTGTTTGGGTCGTTTACGCTCTGCCTACCCCATTAGTATGTATGATCTTCTCTTGTTCTTTGAAACCAAAATTAGGTAGGATCGCCATCTAGTTTCGAGTAGCAATACGCCTTTACCACAGAATATATTGTCCGGACCGGACGACCATAGACAACACCGGACAAGCAGTTAGGCGGTTTACACACTGCCGGCGGAATACGCCGCGTAGGGCGGATATTGTCTATGGCCCATTGTTCAAGGGGAGGACACAATACGCGTCAATCTTTGAGCGCGAAATAAAATTCAACACGTAAAATGCAGAGCGTATTTCGTGTCATTCTTGACACCAAATACGGTCTGCATTTTTTGTGTCGCGGGTTATTTGCTGAACTTTCTCGATGCGCTCGAGTAATTGGTGACAGAAAATGTGCAAAATGTATTTCGCGACAAGAAAAATGCAGCAAATAATCCGTGTTTTCAAGGGACTTCAATAACTGAGCGCATCGAGAAAGCGCGGCAAGTTTTGTGCAGCGAGTAATTCGTGTATGTCATTGACCTTTCCTTAGAGATGTGAATCTTTCATAGCTGGCAATTCTGTTATCGATTTCTTTAACTTCTCGATTCTCATGACATTTATAGAAAATTTTAGATAAAGCAATCCGCGAGGGGGGGGACGGGGGGGCGGAGCCCCCCGAAAAGGGGGGCTCGGGGGGCGCAGCCCCCCGCAATAAAAAACAACTTCTATTAACCCCCACATCGCTGACAGTAGGTTATGTTAGGTTCCATAGTGACCCCCTGGAGCGAACGAAGTGAGCGACCGAGCCGCAGAGGAGCAGCTGCTATACAGAAAACCTTCCTGTTGGTTAGGTTATGTTAGACTAATTTACTCACAATATCCTAGACAAAAAATCGATTTGGATTATGCAAAAAATTGATCTTGGTACAACTCTACTCTAATTAAAAACAAAATGGCACCATGACCTCGACGTACATTGCGCGTCAAGTATCTTTCATATTGTATCTCGCATCGCAGCCCGTTTAGTGCAGCGCGTAATTCGTGTCATCGACGTGGATTCTCGTTTTGCATTAAATTTGTCGCCAATTACTGACTGCATTTTATAAACCGCGTAAAACTTATTCAAAAGAATAAAATGCAACCCAACAATTCGCGTCAAAAAGTGTGCAAACCGAGAATCCACGTCGATGACACGAATTACGCGTTGCACTAAACGGGCTGCGAGATACAATATGAAAGATACTTGACGCGCAATGTGTGCTACCTTGTTCAAGGGCACGTTCACGGGCGTTTGGATAGCGCAAGATTAGGGGAACTTTTCACTATGACAGTTGATAAAACCGCGTTTTGAAGTGCCTGTCAGGGGAAATTTCATCCTGACAGGTGCAAGTGCGTGCATGAACGGGGGGTTTACGCGAGCTGTCAGATTAAAAGTCGCTCTAACGGTTTCCCCTAGGTGCATGCGTGAACGCACTCCTGAACAATATACTAGGACATATATACTAGGTAATCTGTGCTTGACACTGGCAAAATGTCCCCATAGGGACCATTGCTAAAAAAAAAAAAAAAAAATACAGTGTGATAATCGCCTTAATTTTGATTGTTTATTTACATTTACTTATTTATCATCAAATTCAACCAAATTATGTGAAAATGTCGGTTCCGTCTTGTTCTTCTTTCGTAGAGAACTATGATATTTATAATCCTGTGAATAATATTTGTGTTTGCTGTTTGCGACGAGATGTTACTTTAGTTAATTTAAGAACATGCAAACATTCGAGTCTTTTTGAGGATTTATTTTACTACAAGGCAAGTAACCTAAGCGTAGCTTATTAGCTTTATTCAGTTCATATTTAAAGAAGTTTTGAAAAGCTCTTATTGTAAATGCAAGTTATTGTACCATTTTATCCATAATGTTAAGGTGTGTCATAGTAGGTGCACTGGATATTGGCTACTTGACCAAGATAGCTATTGTCGAAAAAGATATCTACTTTGTACTATAAAATTCAAAATAAAAGGATAATATCTACAAATAGTATGGCTGTTGTTTAAAATACATTGCATTATATTTATTTTCAAGAAACTGGTTCTGCTTCTGCTACACCAGTTAAGGAGGGAAGTACTCTAAATCGGACTAAACACGGTCCGGCATTTGACTTTGTTAGTATAGTTAATAGTTGAATTTTCAATAAATCTATATATGGTTAGCTTCTCTAAAATATGGAGAACAACTAGATTCATAGATATAATCTAAAAATACTATGATTACACCAGGAAATCATCAGAAATATCATGAAAATCTGGCGTCTCAATGCCGAATTTGAACAACTGTGACATTTCTATGAGCTTAGAAACAGCAAATGTTATGTCGAAATCACCGTTTAATTATGAAGAACATCATAATCAACTCTGTTTTTCAATACTTTTTGTATACATTGAGATATATGCAAAAATATATGAAATCGGCTTGAAACAGCCCCATGCTAGAAAAGGACAGAGCGCGCATTCTGTCATTGGTTTGAAAGGGACAGTTGCCGCGAGCACATAGACCCTTAAATGAGAAAATCTTGATGAGCGAACTCACCACTTTTTTTTGGTTTTTTATGGTAAATAGTGGTACCTAGTGGCGATTAGTTGCTTAGCATACGGCCCACCTGATGGTGAGCTGCACCATAGACTATAACACCTTCTAATATCCTAATAGAGCCTAGTAAAGTAGCAGAGTGCATTGCTCACTTTTCATTGGCTTTCTTGCCTTTTAGACTAAAAGAGAGAACTAACTTACACCAAATTTTTTTTAAAATTTTCAGACTTCCTTGCCGCTGAACTGGATATGTCAGCTGTGTCACCGTATGCTAGTTAAGACTATTGCATTCAAAAAGCAGGTGGAAAGCAGCATAGCTTATTTGAACAAGCTTTACTTGAGTGAGGTATGATTTTATTTATTTATTGTATGGCATTATTTGCTGCGAGGTCCAGAGGACAGTGCAGTTGTGTCGCATTCTTAGCACCACCTGGGGTCCACTTTAGGGTTTTTAAGGTAGTTGTGTAGTGTGGAGCAACATCAACCTGTAATGACCACTATTAGAATCAGTGACCGAGACCGATGGCCCTCCAAAGCACGGAATCCATTTTTTTGTCTGACAATCAGGTGGATTTAGCCTGCATTGTTCTAAACAAACTGGAGAAAATCTCACAAAGTGATAAATTGTCAAAAATATCAACTTTTTGATCCCCCTCCTGGAAATCAAATCCGGGACCTCCAGATCAGGAGCCCATGGCTCTGTCCATGAAACCATGGGGGCAGTTATAGACAAGAAAACACTTGCCTCATCTCCACAATCAGTCATAAATTCATAATGTAAAAAAGTTCCATAAATTGTGTTTGCCAATAGATTGCTTAAAATATACCATAAATGTATAGAATAACCTTAAATATGTCACATATAGATATAGGTACCATCAAACTCATACAATCTATCTATCTATTTATACATATAATAAATCTCTAGAGGGGTCGTGTCTGTACATTGAATATTTTTGTGAAAAAATAATTGCAATAGGCATTATTAAGGGGCTACCCTGAGCCAGGTGGCGCCCTCATCAGTCAAAAAATCATTACTCACTGAAAAAGCAATTAATCGAAAATCCGGTAAACCAGATTGAAATAAAAGCAAAGAACATAATTTAGATCATCATAAAGTTGCAATTCATAGTTCCTGGTAGTAACAGAAGGAAAATTTGCGAAAAACGGCCACTTTTAGCACTTTTGGTATCTGTAACTGCTGTAAACACTGAATCATGAATTTATAGTGCTTAAAACAAACTTCAGTACCTATTCTTTAATCTGGTTTACCGGATTTTCGATTCATTGCGTTTTCAGTGAGTAATGATTTTTTTTACTGATGAGGGCGCTGGCGGCACCGGGGATCCCCTTAACGACACCAAGACCAAAAAATTTTTTTTTGTATTTTTGTCTGTCTGTCTGTATGTTACCACATCACGCCAAAACCACTAGACCGATTTTGATGGGACTTTTTTTATTTGACTATGTGTTACCTAGGTTCAAACTTAGAATATAAATAATCACGCCATCTGACTTAGGGGGTAGGCAGCAAGTTGTATTTTGTTTATATTTTTAACCGATTTTGATGGAACTTTTTTAGTTCGACTGAGCGTTACCTAGAATGAAAGAAAAAATACAAATAATCACGCCACCTGACTTAGGGGTAGGCAGAAAATTGAATTTGATTGTTTTTCAACCGATTTTGATGGAACTATTTTTATTCGACTAAACTTTACCTTGACTCAAAATAACAATGCAAATCATCACGCCCCCTGTCTTAGAGGGTAGGCAGAAAATTGAATTTGATTGTTTTTTTGACCAATTTGATGGACCTTTTTTTATTTGACTGAGCGTTACCTAGACTCAAAGTGACAATACAAATAATCACGCCACCTGACTTAGGGGGTAGGCAGAAAATTGAATTTAATTTTTAGCCGATTTTCAAGGGACTTTTTTATTCAACTGAGTGTTTTTTTACTGATCGGGAGTCAATCGTAGGATAGAAATAATCACGCTACCTGACTTAGGACATGGGCAGAAAATTGAATTGTTATTGTTACCCATCGAATAGATTCTAACATTGAGTTAGTACCTCATTTTGTATGGAAAACACACAGTGTCGAACATACTGAAAACGCTTCTCCGCGCGTAGAAGCCGGATCTGCTAGCCCGCGCGCGGAAGCGTGTTTTTCATACAAAGACAAAGATCAGACAATGAGCAACACGTTGCGTGTTTTCCATACAAACCGGGCGTAATAAATATTTTATAGGTAACAATTTGATCTACTGGCAAACTTAAGTAGGTACTAACTAAGTAATTATTGTACAAAAATAACTTTCAGGATAATTCAAGTGAACCGGGAAAACCAGTCTTCAACTTGAAACACTCTACAATTGATATATCCTATATAACGGATTGTGGACTTGCTTATAAGGAAATACACATATTCAAGTCATTAGCCAATCAGGATACAAAAAATTGTGTTGACGCACTGCCATTGGTCGACCAGTTAACCAATCAGCAGATAGATGGTGTTACGTGCAAAAATGTAGAAATTGAAATTGAAGTTAAGCGAGAGAAAGAGGAAAATGATTATTCGGATTTTGAAGAAGACCTGCCGTTGTCACAAATCAATGTCTCTTCTGTTAGTCGTGTAAGTATCCAGTCAGAATCAGAACTAAAATCAGGCTTGACCTGACTAATTGTCCCCTAAATTGTTAAATTGAAAAAAATGTGGACCTGCTTGGTTTATTTTATTTTAAACAGCGGACCCGACAGACGTCTTCTCTTATGTAGGTAACTATATGGTGAGGTTGTTTCGTCCAAGGGTGGTTAAGTTTTCTTAAATTTTCTAATTTTCAGCGCAATTTTCTTATTTTTTTCTTTCAAAAGAACCTTCTCCTGACAATAACATACACAACAAAAAAAGAATTAGCGAAATCGGTCCATCCGTTCACGCGTGACCAAGGGAAATAGGGATTTATTTTTATATTAAAAAATTATCAGTGTTCCTCTACTATATTATGCATGAGTTTTACATATAAACCTTCCTTTTGAAACACTCAATCTATTTAAAAAAACCGCATCAAAATCCGTTGAGTGGTTTTAAAGATTTAAACATAGGTACATACAGACAGACAGCGCAGCGGGAAGCGACTTTGTTTTATACTACCTATTTAGTGATAGTGAAGTGATGATACAAACAAATTATTCCATCTCATTTCAAATGCAATTTTTTTTTATATGGAGTAATTTTTTTCAAGATTTGGCATAGATTTTGAATATAACATCCTTGTACAAAATAAGAGGTACATAACATACAGTTACTGTGCCTACATACTAGCACTTTTACTCCTTAGAGCAATACGAAAAAAAAAACCGACCGATCGATAAACTGTTGTAGATGTACCTACCATGTTGTGCCATCATGATGGTTCTTAAACACACCGAGCCGGGAATTCCCCCGTTCATCTATCATTGCTGCATGACAGGCGCTAACTGTCATCGACTTGTCATTCCGGTCCCGGAGCAAATCACAGCCTTTCCCGCGTATTTAGCATAAGTTTGACGTATGGAAATACATTTAAATGGCGCCAACCTTTACGCTATTTTATGATTGGTTAAAAATACGTCAATTTAAAATTTTGCGACATTCTATTGGTTTAATAATCAGCTTTTTCGCCCCTCATTCGTCCTTCATATTAAGTTATCGCGCACGTCATCATAATGCAAATCTATAAATAGCCCGGCTAAGCTCTTAGCGGCCCCATTGTTTCGCGCGCACTCCATGATACTGATCAGTGATCACTGCACTGATAATATTTTTTCAAGTGTTCTTGTTGCAATTACCATTGATTTTATTTATTTTCAATTTTTTGAAATTTTGTAAATCGTGCATATTCGCGAAAATGTCCAAGCAAGGTGGAAAATCGGGCATGCGGAGGATCGAAGGATCCAATGATGAGTCATCTTCAAGTTCTGGATCGTTTGCCATGTGGGCCCTTGGTGGCGTAGCTCTCGCTGGACTCCTGGGACTAGTGGCAGCTTGGGCCACAATGAGAAATGAAGAAGGAGCTAGGCCCACGGTGCATTTGATGGAGGAAGCTCATCGCCCTATGGTTTCTCGTACCTTGTAAGTACTAGTCTCTATTTTTTCATAATACTAACCTTCTTCTTCTTGCCGAGTGGGTTTTTCGAGTCTACCTAATGAACCCTGGCGGTATGACTTTTATTGTTTGGGTCGTTAACGCTCTACCTACCCCGTTAGGGACAAAGGCGTGATTGTATGTAAAAAGTTACCTTTGTCCGTCTCCAGAATACCATCTGTCGTCCTGGGGCCTGTTTAATAAAACGGCAATATACTAAGCAATGTACGCCGAATTGCCGAATTGTCATTGGCAAATTGTCATTATCAGTTTTATTAAATAGGCCCCTGAACGAAAATGAAATAGCATTGATCTATGATTGATATCCGTTCAGTCCTTTAGACAGAAAATGCAATAAATAGACAGACATACAGAGCTACTTGACTTCCGTATTTAAAAATATTACTAGGATGCATTATATCAGGACAAACTAACAATTTTTAGACATGACGTAAAACTAGTTCAAGTTTATACTAGACCACAGTTTGCAGTGTGTCCTTGGACGTGTGAACCATGTGCAAATAGGCAACATGAACTGCATTCATAATAGCCTGATAGCGGCTTATCATTATCAGCACTCAGCACTCATGCACTTCATTCTTCCTTGTAGGATGGGGACCTATAGAAAAACATAGAACGTTCCAGCTGTCCTTATTTCCGGGCATGCTGTAGAAGTCAGCAAAGAGATTCGTGGGAACTTAGGCGATGGGCTATATACGATACACATTTCAATCTAAAATTGCTCTCAATATTTGTCAGACGTGGCGGAAACACCTTTTAATAGGTGTTTCACTCTCTGCCTACACCGTAAGGCCGTAAAGGTGTGACTTATTATTTTATTGTTATTATTCCAATCTTTATTGTTTTTTTTTTTTTAGTTTCGACCGCGACATAAGACAAGAAAACTGCGCCATTTGCTTGGAGCCCCTTTGCAGCATGTGTGGTTCGGCTCAGCAAGAAATACTCCAGTTAACTTGCGGTCACACCTTCCATTCGGATTGCGTTGAGGGATGGTTCCAAACTAACACACAGCAGGCTTGTCCTAAGTGCAGGAGAAATGCTACAGATGCGAATGTTGTCAATGACAAATGCGAAGAAAACTTATGCGTCTTAACACTGAAGAAACCTGATTCTGAAAAAGAGTAATTTTCCTCCGTGACAGTCTGTACAAAAGGGCTAGGTACTTGGGCCAAAACAACTTTATATGAAACAGGCATTCTAATTCTGGCTTTAGAATTAAAACAGAAAAGCAACTAATATAATTATAAAAAAAACAGGAACAAGATCAAGCACTAAGCCCTTTCAAACAGACTTGTCACATTTATTTTAATCATAATTGATCATAATATTAAATCATAACTATTAATAGATCAATTTCTTTGTATACTTTATAACTACCTACATTTCTAATTATTTCAGACAATCCATAAGACTTATTTTTTCATTAGGTACTGAAATAAATATAAAGTTTCGAAAATTTAGTGATGCGTAACATGGCACTGGCACATATTTTATTGGATTTTTTAATACAATATTTTTTAAAGTAAGTTAATTTGTATGTGGAATCTCGCGCTAATTTTTTTCCGCAAGTGCGTGCACCTTCATACAACTCCATACATCACAGATTTTTGCGGATTTAATTCGCGCGAAAAATATCGCCCTATGAATCATATTTAAAAAAAATATTTCTGGATAACTCGACAAATTACAATAAAGTCTCTAAAATAGTGATAATCTATCCATAAATCAATTAAACCATTAACGCATACGAGTCCAAATATGACCACCCATTTTTGATAATTTATTGGTTACCTTTATGGTTTATACCTATTATAATTGTTTTTAAGATCTTCCTGTATTTTTGCAAATAAACTAGTATTACAGTATTATCTTTATTTTTATTATGGTCGGCTATCTAGCTGATGCACCTCTCCTCTTCGATGACTAAATTGTCCTTTTGGCATTGGTAGGTTTCTTTACCTACTCGTGCGTCATATCATAACGTTTGCATCAGTAAAATAGTTTTTTTTTTTATACAGGCTGTTAATTTAATTGCGTGCATAACTCAATAAATAGAAAAGTTAATAGTCAGTATTTATTATGATTCCAAAATTTGCATCTAGCTCTCCAGCTATAACCGAGCCCGCGCGAGTCTCATTGGTCGATAGAAACGCGGCGTGCGTGATTGATTATAGCCGGACGGCCAGCCGCAACTCTGGGAATCATTATGAATACCTACCGATTATTGTTCTTTGAATTTTTTGATTTACACCCTCTAAGCTATGGCCTGTATATAGATTGCTCACTGTAACGTGTTTGTAAGGGACTGCGTACCGCAAACTGATAGGGGTTGCTCAGTCAACGGAACTAAACATCTTTCACAAGGAAATTCAATCAGTAAATTAAAACAAATCAGACAATGGTAGCAATTCGTGGTTGCAAAATACGCGTCTTAACTAAGTCCATACCTGTCACTTTCTATCATGAGAGAACAGAATGGAATGGCAATAATTTTAGTTGAGATTCAGTTAAGTTGGGATGGTTACGAATTGGGCTCAATTTATATGGAAAAGCCAATGTTTTTTATCATTTCGTGAAATAATTTCCCGGTGAAAGTTGTTCAGTTTCATTGAATGAGCAACCAAGATTGCTCCAACGACACTTGTCTTACCTAAACATTTGGTTGAATTTGCTATCGATTCGTGGAGGGTACGAGTTAAGGGTAGAAGTTATGGTGGAGAATGCTATCTTCCTAAATTAATGGAATAAACACAGTACTTAAGTAAATAACGACAGGTGTTCCCGCTAACCTCATTACTTACTATACTCAAATATATTTATTTATTTAACAATTTATTGTACACACTAAAGAACATAAAATACAAACAAAAAAGAAACAAGACACAACAGGCACTGCTTATCTCTATAAAGAAATTTCTTACAGCAGACCTACAGAAGTGAGATTTGATGCCGAGAAGCGGATAAAACGTGCACAATATTAATATAAAGTACATAACCAACTTGTTTTACTTTATGTTACGCATTATTTATTCATATTCAGAATGCAGCACAAAGACATAAGACATGACATCACCCTATGCTGGGCTGATATTCGGTACACAAAAGGCTGGTAATATATACAGCCTGGCTGGAATTAGATACACAGGGTATTTTTTTCTGTTTGACATTATTTAAAAAAAAATCTATGTAACATACGATTAATTACTCTAATAAATATATTTCTCCATTAAATAACCTACCGTTTCAAATAAATAATTCTAGTTTTGACCTATAAGTTTATGCAGAATGATTTTGTAAACATCAAATTTGCACTAAAAGGCTGACAATAGGGGCCACTGATTAGAGAAAGTCGCTTCCGCAGCTCCATTTACTCTTCTGTGATAGGGGCGCGGCGGTCACCTATTTAGTATAAACACAGGTATAAATTTCAGCTTGATACCTTCACGCGTTCCTGAGAAAAAGGGTCTTGACAGACGGACGGACGGACAACCGAGTGATCCTATAAGGGTTCCTTATTTCCTTTTGAGGTAAGGAACCTTAAAAATGTGATAGAAGTAATATGGCACCAACATGTGGAACCTATTTTGTAGATGCTACTGAAGTCTAAAAATCCTAATACCCCATACATATTTAAACAAAACTAAAAGTGCCGGCCAGCGAAAATAAATGTGATGGATACAACATTTCATAAAGAAATATCCTATACCTAAAGGTGGTAGGCTCCGCAAGGGGCCATCTGGCTCGCTACCACCCTCTTACCGGAGTCCGGCGCCAAACAGCTTGCTGTGTTCCGTCGGTGCGTGAGTGCCAGTGCCATTAGACTGTACAGAGTGTAAAAAAGTACTTACTTCAGTGTAGAGGCACTGATTATTTCTGTTTGTCTTCTCTTCAGGCAAAGAGCAGCAAAACGTTGGAAGACAAGTATTCCGGCAGGGTTCGCGCCGTGACGCTCACTAGAGACGAGTATTTGATAGAAAGGGACCAGGAGAGAAATAAAGAGGTAACTACTATTAAAAGGCGATTTATATTTGGAAATCATCATCATCAGCCGTGAGACTACCACTGCTGGACATAAGCTTCCCCCAAGGTTCTCCACAGAGCATGGTTTTGGACCGACTGCATCCACCCATTTGGAAAGATATAATTGAACTAGAAATTTAAGCTCTTGATAATTTACAATTCCACCGATCGATACGTGAGTCGATCAACTCTATCAACTATCACTGAGTACCTACCTAGATAATCCAACCTCTGGACTCGAAACGATGACGTTTTACTCCTTAAGCAGCGATTACACATCCCTGCCGATCGGGCCCGTTTTGACATTACATTGCTTGTCCACGAGTCTTAATTGAAAAACGACTGAAGCTAAGCAGCAATGTATATCAAATCGGGCCCGATCGGCCGGGTAATACCCCTCTAAACCGACACGTTGAAATTTTGCCAAAGTAAACAAATTTACGGACGATATTTTAACGTGACAACGTCATAACAAAACAAAACATTGATGAAAAGATTTGCATACTTTTATGCCTTTAGGACCATAGAGTTAAATTCTCACTTGTTTCAGTTTCCAAAAATGTTGAGTTCCCAAAAATTTGATTTCTTAAAAAGTTAATTTCCCAAAATGTTTTTTGTGCCAGGGACTTGAATAAAATTGAATCATTCTTATTGAACTATCACTATTTTGTATGGCTTCGGCTCGAGCGTAACGGGACAATGCGCGTAACGTTACATTGCGTCATCCTTTTTCGTGCGTGCAGCCGGCGTTCATCTATTTATTAGAAGTTGTCATGTCAAAAGAAAGGATATTTAAATATATTTTGTCTTGTTATGTTTTGTGGTTACAATTTTGACATTTAACCTGTTCATAGGCGTTCCTAAAGCTTCCGTTCCGTTGCGATGATTGCATCGTCGGCTTCGACCACGAGGACACTTTGAAAGAGCACATGGAGAAACGTCATCTGCAGGTCAGTAGGTATCACAGCACAGAATGATCATCATTGGTAGCAATTCGTGGTTGCAAAATACGCGACTTAACTAATATAAGTCCATACCTGTCACACTCTGTCATGAGAGAATAGAAAGGGATGGCAATAATTTTAGTTGAGATTTAGTTAAGTCGGGATGATTACGAATCGGGCCCATTATCTCCCTAGCCTTTTCCCGTAGGTATTCACGGGGTCGCGCGTAGTCGTAGCCGACTACCTACCTAATCTAGAAGCGCTCGTTGGTCAAATGGTTATTCATTCCGATAACGAATGTCAAGCAACTATCGCCGTGGCCAGGCCATGGATGGGTGACCGGTAGTGTTATAACAAATCGAGCGTTTTCGTGCATCGGAAGGCACGTTAAGCCGTTGGTCCCGGTTATTATCGTAGATATTAGTCGTTAAGCCATGTTAGAGGCCATTGCTTAGCATTGGCGGCTTGAAAACTCTGACAACTGGGTTGGCCACTAACCTGGCAAAAGCCTGATCTAGGATAGGGTCTGGTTTCCCTTCTGGGTTGCGGAGGTCAGATGGCAGTCGCTCTGTGTAAAACACAGTACCCTCGTTCAATCCCCTAGATTAGGTACCCGACCGCGTGAGATACGGGATAAGGCTACGGAGATGATGGCTACCTGATCTATGGGATTGGACGAGGGTACATTATCCTTGTTTTTATTTTTACAGAAAGATGGCAGTTTCGTGTGTGGGCTGTGCAGATCGGTTCTCAACACAGAGTTCTCTTATAGAGAGCATAGCAGACGACATTTTAAGAGGTGAGGATTATTAAATAAACACCAACACCAAGATAAGCACAGATGTAAAATATTTATAAAATATTAGTGCGAGTCGGTATCGCGCACGAAGGGTTCCGTACCATCAATTATACAAAAAAATTAAAAATGGCAACAAAATCATATCTGTTGTTCAACTCGCACTTGGCCAGTTTTTAGTATTTATTTGTTGTTATGGCGGCAATAGAAATACATAATCTGTGAAAATTTCAACTATCTAACTATCACGGTTCATGAGACACAGCCTCCGAAACATTATCTACAAAAACGAGCAAAAAAATCACGTTTTTTGTATGGGAGCCCCCTTAATATTTATTGTATTCTGTTTTTTAGTATTTGTTGTTATAGCGGCAATAGAAATACATCTTCTACGAAAATTTCAACTCTGTAGCTATCACGGTTTATGAGATACAACCTGGTGACAGACAGACGGACGAACGGACAGCGGAGGCTCAGTAATAGGGTTCCCGTTTTTACCCTTTGGGTACGGAACCCTAAAAAGTATTGCGTTCGCTTAAAACCCCCATGTTCTATGTAAGAAAAAAATAGACCATGTTTTTTTTTGTCTCCATACGAAAAAGCTCACCCTAGATTTTCAATTTTTTGTATGGCAACTTTTTTTTTGCAAATTTTTTAATTCTTTTCAAAAGGAGTACGCAGTAGGTATATTTTAGGAGTGAGCTGTTTTCGTGGCCTTTGCCCAGCATAAGCAGTGAGACGACTTATGGGTTATGAAAAAAAAAACAAATTATTTCCATACAAATCACACGACGTGAAAGAAGGATGAACAATCACACTTTCGCACTTATAATATTAAATATGGATTTTATATAATACGAAGAAAGAAAGAAAATAATACATCCACCTCAGGTAGGATTCGAACCTGCGACTCTGGAATGCCGGTTCATGTAGTTCTTAAACTTCACGACTAGATGTCGCTAACGTCGCTCAATGGAACGGCATTCCAGAGTAGCAGGTTCGAATCCTGCCTGAGTGCAAAAAATCCTCTAAAATATGTTTTCTTTTTCAACAGATACGAGTGCGCGGAATGTCTAAAGCGGTACAACACCTTAAACGCGTGTGTAGAGCATTATAAAGAGCAACATGGCGCCATCACTACAGAATATACTTGCGAGCTGTGCGGGTTTAACACTGAGTGAGTACCGTGCCTTCCGAAACACAGAGGACACCTTAAACGCGTGTGTGGAGCATTATAAAGAGCAACATGGCGCCATCACTACAGAATATACTTGCGAGCTGTGCGGGTTTAACACTGAGTGAGTACCGTGCCTTCCGAAACACAGAGGACACCTTAAACGCGTGTATGGAGCATTATATAGAGCAAAATGACTACAGAACATCGAGTGTCTTCGAGGCGTCTTCTGGGTTAGCTCGCTCCATCGTCGACTCTCTCACGGTCATCGCTGACCTTTGTGTCTAGAGTCCAGGAGTCGCATTTTTGAACCGTTCGAATCGAAAACTGAAAGCGCATACGAAATTCCTTCGTGCACGAAATTAATTTCTATCACACACGTTTTTACGTATTTTTGAATCAGTAGAAATCTGTGTTGCCAATAAAGTCTAATCCCATAACTTGTTTCCTTTCTACGCAGAAATATACCTACTATACCACCACCGCCACTAACAAAAATCTTTGATTACAAAAACCGGTAATGAATCGCAGAGAAACGGAACGTAAATTCAAGTAAATTAAAAAGTTAAAGTGTCACTTGTCAAATGATTGTCTGTCTCACTTCCGCGACCACAGAGTACTTGAGTTTCGAGTAGTAGAAAATACAACGAGTGGTTTAGACCACTCGTTGCAGGATTCGTATACGTATGAATGTTCAAAAAATAGTGATTTTGGAATTTCGCATGCGAATGTGGCTCTTTCGTATGCGCATTAGCGTTCGAGTGGTTCAAAAATACGGCTCCAGGAGCTGTATATTTGAACCACTCGAATCGAATTCGCATGCGAAAGAGCAACTTTCGCGCGCAAAATTGTATGGAAATCGCATGCGAAAGTTACTCTTTCGTATGCGAAATACGATTCGAGCGATTCATTACCGGTTTTTTGTAATCAAAGATTTTTTGTTAGTGGCGGGTGGTGGTATAGTAGGTATATTTCTGCGTAGAAAGGAAACAAGTTATGGGATTAGACTTTATTGGCAACACAGATTTCTACTGATTCAAAAATACGTAAAAAACGTGTGTGATAGAAATTAATTTCGTGCACGAAGGAATTTCGTATGCGCTTTCAGTTTTCGATTCGAACGGTTCAAAAATGCGACTCCTGGACTCTAGACACAAAGGTCAGCGATGACCGTGAGAGAGTCGACGATGGAGCGAGCTAACCCAGAAGACGCCTCGAAGACACTCGATGTTCTGTAGTCATTTTGCTCTATATAATGCTCCATACACGCGTTTAAGGTGTCCTCTGTGTTTCGGAAGGCACGGTACTCACTCAGTGTTAAAACCCGCACAGCTCGCAAGTATATTCTGTAGTGATGGCGCCATGTTGCTCTTTATAATGCTCCACACACGCGTTTAAGGTGTCCTCTGTGTTTCGGAAGGCACGGTACTCACTCAGTGTTAAACCCGCACAGCTCGCAAGTATATTCTGTAGTGATGGCGCCATGTTGCTCTTTATAATGCTCTACACACGCGTTTAAGGTGTTGTACCGCTTTAGACATTCCGCGCACTCGTATCTGTTGAAAAAGAAAACATATTTTAGAGGATTTTTTGCACTCAGGCAGGATTCGAACCTGCTACTCTGGAATGCCGTTCCATTGAGCGACGTTAGCGACATCTAGTCGTGAAGTTTAAGAACTACATGAACCGGCATTCCAGAGTCGCAGGTTCGAATCCTACCTGAGGGTGGATGTATTATTTTCTTTCTTTCTTCGTATTATATAAAAATCCATATTTAATATTATAAGTGCGAAAGTGTGATTGTTCATCCTTCTTTCACGTCGTGTGATTTGTATGGAAATAATTTGTTTTTTTTTTCATAACCCATAAGTCGTCTCACTGCTTATGCTGGGCAAAGGCCACGAAAACAGCTCACTCCTAAAATATACCTACTGCGTACTCCTTTTTGAAAAGAATTAAAAAATTTGCAAAAAAAAAAGTTGCCATACAAAAAATTGAAAATCTAGGGTGAGCTTTTTCGTATGGAGACAAAAAAAAAACATGGTCTATTTTTTTCTTACATAGAACATGGGGGTTTTAAGCGAACGCAATACTTTTTAGGGTTCCGTACCCAAAGGGTATAAAAACGGGAACCCTATTACTGAGCCTCCGCTGTCCGTTCGTCCGTCTGTCTGTCACCAGGTTGTATCTCATAAACCGTGATAGCTACAGAGTTGAAATTTTCGTAGAAGATGTATTTCTATTGCCGCTATAACAACAAATACTAAAAAACAGAATACAATAAATATTAAGGGGGGCTCCCATACAAAAAACGTGATTTTTTTGCTCGTTTTTGTAGATAATGTTTCGGAGGCTGTGTCTCATGAACCGTGATAGTTAGATAGTTGAAATTTTCACAGATTATGTATTTCTATTGCCGCCATAACAACAAATAAATACTAAAAAACTGGCCAAGTGCGAGTTGAACAACAGATATGATTTTGTTGCCATTTTTAATTTTTTTGTATAATTGATGGTACGGAACCCTTCGTGCGCGATACCGACTCGCACTATATATTTTATAAATATTTTACATCTGTGCTTATCTTGGTGTTGGTGTTTATTTAATAATCCTCACCTCTTAAAATGTCGTCTGCTAATGCTCTCTATAAGAGAACTCTGTGTTGAGAACCGATCTGCACAGCCCACACACGAAACTGCCATCTTTCTGTAAAAATAAAAACAAGGATAATGTACCCTCGTCCAATCCCATAGATCAGGTAGCCATCATCTCCGTAGCCTTATCCCGTATCTCACGCGGTCGGGTACCTAATCTAGGGGATTGAACGAGGGTACTGTGTTTTACACAGAGCGACTGCCATCTGACCTCCGCAACCCAGAAGGGGAAACCAGACCCCTATCCTAGATCAGGCTTTTGCCAGGTTAGTGGCCAACCCAGTTGTCAGAGTTTTCAAGCCGCCAATGCTAAGCAATGGCCTCTAACATGGCTTAACGACTAATATCTACGATAATAACCGGGACCAACGGCTTAACGTGCCTTCCGATGCACGAAAACGCTCGATTTGTTATAACACTACCGGTCACCCATCCATGGCCTGGCCACGGCGATAGTTGCTTGACATTCGTTATCGGAATGAATAACCATTTGACCAACGAGCGCTTCTAGATTAGGTAGGTAGTCGGCTACGACTACGCGCGACCCCGTGAATACCTACGGGAAAAGGCTAGGGAGATAATGGGCCCGATTCGTAATCATCCCGACTTAACTAAATCTCAACTAAAATTATTGCCATCCCTTTCTATTCTCTCATGACAGAGTGTGACAGGTATGGACTTATATTAGTTAAGTCGCGTATTTTGCAACCACGAATTGCTACCAATGATGATCATTCTGTGCTGTGATACCTACTGACCTGCAGATGACGTTTCTCCATGTGCTCTTTCAAAGTGTCCTCGTGGTCGAAGCCGACGATGCAATCATCGCAACGGAACGGAAGCTTTAGGAACGCCTATGAAACAGGTTAAATGTCAAAATTGTAACCACAAAACATAACAAGACAAAAATATATTTAAATATCCTTTCTTTTGACATGACAACTTCTAATAAATAGATGAACGCCGGCTGCACGCACGAAAAAGGATGACGCAATGTAACGTTACGCGCATTGTCCCGTTACGCTCGAGCCGAAGCCATACAAAATAGTGATAGTTCAATAAGAATGATTCAATTTTATTCAAGTCCCTGGCACAAAAAACATTTTGGGAAATTAACTTTTTAAGAAATCAAATTTTTGGGAACTCAACATTTTTGGAAACTGAAACAAGTGAGAATTTAACTCTATGGTCCTAAAGGCATAAAAGTATGCAAATCTTTTCATCAATGTTTTGTTTTGTTATGACGTTGTCACGTTAAAATATCGTCCGTAAATTTGTTTACTTTGGCAAAATTTCAACGTGTCGGTTTAGAGGGGTATTACCCGGCCGATCGGGCCCGATTTGATATACATTGCTGCTTAGCTTCAGTCGTTTTTCAATTAAGACTCGTGGACAAGCAATGTAATGTCAAAACGGGCCCGATCGGCAGGGATGTGTAATCGCTGCTTAAGGAGTAAAACGTCATCGTTTCGAGTCCAGAGGTTGGATTATAGAGAGCATAGCAGACGACATTTTAAGAGGTGAGGATTATTAAATAAACACCAACACCAAGATAAGCACAGATGTAAAATATTTATAAAATATTAGTGCGAGTCGGTATCGCGCACGAAGGGTTCCGTACCATCAATTATACAAAAAAAATTAAAAATGGCAACAAAATCATATCTGTTGTTCAACTCGCACTTGGCC
>JARACY010002458.1:0-42502 GCA_029255725.1 Scrobipalpa atriplicella
ATTATTTCATGTCGTAATTTAATGACAATTTTTTTTATATAATAAATAACTTTTCTAGGCTTTATACTCTGTCATTTAAATAATAATGGAAATATCGTACAGAGGTGATATTTTAATATCATTAGCAATATAAGGTTTATTGGCTTTTGGATCATTTTTTTATATAAATACTGTTCAGAATCCTCAGCCACATTATCAAGCAGCCTTACTATAGTACAGTACGGTACAGCAAAGAAGAAAAAAAATGAAGCGCATAACTATAGTACTTTTGGTAAGTCCAATTTAATTTTGCTTCGTACAAAAAATATTCTCTATTTTTTTTTTATCGAGTGGGTTTTTCGTGTTGAACAACGACCCGATAAAAAAAGATGCCCTATATTCTTCCGAAATCTATTAAATAGTATATATAAAATAATCCAAGAATAATCTGAAATTCTTGCAAAGTTTTATCTCAATCAAATGAAATTCCCCTTAAAAAAACCCTGGGAAATCTGGGAATGACATATATTTTTTTATATTTCTCTCCGTAAGAACCATCCTCGTACTTCAAGGAATATTCTAAAATAAGAATTAGCGAAATCGGTTCAGCTGTTCTCGACATTTTGTTCCAGCCTTACAACAACCTTCAGCGATTCATTTTTAGAGTTCCGTACCCAAAGGGAAAAAACGGGACCCTATTACTGAGACTTCGCTGTCAGTCAGTCCGTCCGTCCGTCCGTTTGTCTGTCACCAGGCTTTATTTCATGAACTGTGATAGCCAGAAAGTTGAAAATTTGGCAGATTATGCACTGCTAATGGCGCTATAACAACAAATACTAAAAACAAAATAAAATTAATATTTAAGGGGGCCTCCCATACAACAAACGTAATTTTCTCTTTGACACCGCAGGCTGTATCTCATAAACCATGATACCTAGACAGTTGATGCCTTCAACGATGATGCATTTATTGCCGTTAAAATAACAAATACTCAAAACAGGAAAAAAAATAAGGGGGCCTCCCATACAACAAACGTGATTTTCTGTCTATCATCGGGCTGTATCTCATGAACCCTGATAGCTTTTTCGCATATAATGTATTTCTGTTGCCTCTATAACAACTAATACAAAAAAAAAACAAATATTTAAGGGGGCCATACAACAAATGTGATTTGCTTGAATCGATACCGCGTTTTAAAAACCTACTAGTTAGCGACATCTAATGTCAAGTAGGCAAAACCAATCATCACTGTCAGATCAGTGCGTTTTAAAAACCTACTAGCGACATCTGGAACAAAGAAGATGAAATATTATCCTACTAACCATCTACCATAATACTAATATTATTATAACTGCAAAAGTTTGGATGTTTTTTACCCAATCAGAATCACGCTTATGTTGTATAGATAAGGGCACGGAACCCTTCGTGCGCGAGTCCGACTCGCACTTGGCCGATTAGTATGGATTCAAGAAATTGGGTTATTTTTTGTTGTAGTTCGTAGCAGTTTGCTCAGCAGCACCCTACCCGGACGGCGGCGGCGGCGGCGGCTTCTTGGGATCACTTCTCCCAGGTCCTTCAACTGCCAGATACCGAAATAAAAAAAAAGGTCTTTGAGTCAACATGGGTCGTGTCGTGTCGATCCACTACACCATCAGGTGTCATATCATATACTTACCGGCAGTTGAAGGACCTGGGAGAAGTGATCCCAAGAAGCCGCCGCCGCCGCCGCCGTCCGGGTAGGGTGCTGCTGAGCAAACTGCTACGAACTACAACAAAAAATAACCCAATTTCTTGAATCCATACTAATCGGCCAAGTGCGAGTCGGACTCGCGCACGAAGGGTTCCGTGCCCTTATCTATACAACATAAGCGTGATTCTGATTGGGTAAAAAACATCCAAACTTTTGCAGTTATAATAATATTAGTATTATGGTAGATGGTAGTAGGATAATATTTCATCTTCTTTGTTCCAGATGTCGCTAGTAGGTTTTTAAAACGCACTGATCTGACAGTGATGATTGGTTTTGCCTACTTGACATTAGATGTCGCTAACTAGTAGGTTTTTAAAACGCGGTATCGATTCAAGCAAATCACATTTGTTGTATGGCCCCCTTAAATATTTGTTTTTTTTTGTATTAGTTGTTATAGAGGCAACAGAAATACATTATATGCGAAAAAGCTATCAGGGTTCATGAGATACAGCCCGATGATAGACAGAAAATCACGTTTGTTGTATGGGAGGCCCCCTTATTTTTTTTCCTGTTTTGAGTATTTGTTATTTTAACGGCAATAAATGCATCATCGTTGAAGGCATCAACTGTCTAGGTATCATGGTTTATGAGATACAGCCTGCGGTGTCAAAGAGAAAATTACGTTTGTTGTATGGGAGGCCCCCTTAAATATTAATTTTATTTTGTTTTTAGTATTTGTTGTTATAGCGCCATTAGCAGTGCATAATCTGCCAAATTTTCAACTTTCTGGCTATCACAGTTCATGAAATAAAGCCTGGTGACAGACAAACGGACGGACGGACGGACTGACTGACAGCGAAGTCTCAGTAATAGGGTCCCGTTTTTTCCCTTTGGGTACGGAACTCTAAAAATGAATCGCTGAAGGTTGTTGTAAGGCTGGAACAAAATGTCGAGAACAGCTGAACCGATTTCGCTAATTCTTATTTTAGAATATTCCTTGAAGTACGAGGATGGTTCTTACGGAGAGAAATATAAAAAAATATATGTCATTCCCAGATTTCCCAGGGTTTTTTTAAGGGGAATTTCATTTGATTGAGATAAAACTTTGCAAGAATTTCAGATTATTCTTGGATTATTTTATATATACTATTTAATAGATTTCGGAAGAATATAGGGCATCTTTTTTTATCGGGTCGTTGTTCAACACGAAAAACCCACTCGATAAAAAAAAATAGAGAATATTTTTTGTACGAAGCAAAATTAAATTGGACTTACCAAAAGTACTATAGTTATGCGCTTCATTTTTTTTCTTCTTTGCTGTACCGTACTGTACTATAGTAAGGCTGCTTGATAATGTGGCTGAGGATTCTGAACAGTATTTATATAAAAAAATGATCCAAAAGCCAATAAACCTTATATTGCTAATGATATTAAAATATCACCTCTGTACGATATTTCCATTATTATTTAAATGACAGAGTATAAAGCCTAGAAAAGTTATTTATTATATAAAAAAAATTGTCATTAAATTACGACATGAAATAATACAGAGTCATTATTTTAAGAATTTTCATCCAGGAGTAACGTAACCGAACCAAACCAACCCTATTATATTTAACCCACGGAAGAGTAAAAGCTAGCGCTCCGAATTAGTGGCCCAACCTAACCTAATCCAACTGACTCTGTGGTCTAGTGGTCTGAGCCGTGGGTTTCCGAGCCGGAGGTCGTGGGTTCGATTCCCGCGGGAAAAACATGAATTTGATATTTGTAAATTTATCACTTTTTGTCAGATTTTGTAAATTTTCCGATCGACGTGTTCGTTTTCTATCGTGAAGTTTTTTTTTCATATTCTGGAAGAATTTATATGTGAAAGTTGAAAGTTGTTCAGTTTCGTTAACCGAGATTCCCTATTATTAGTTTATGAGAAGCTGTTCCTTACAACATTTTTATTCGGCCGTTGTCACTGAGGCCATTAACCTTCTATTAAGAAGGTTAAAAACCTCTGACGCCAAGGTTCATTGAGTTCGTCGACTCTACAACCATCTCGAATAAATAAAGAAGAACGTACCACTACGGGGTGGGCAGAACGTAAAACGCCTAGCAAAATCCGTTTTCGCCTCTTCTGGCATTAATTGAGGGCAATTGCATTGTCCTAACCAAACTGTAATTGACAAATATTAACTCTGTGCTCCCCCCGTGGGAATCGAACACTGGACCTCTGATCGTGACTCTATGGCTAAGACCACTAGACCACGGAGGCAGTTGATGAATGTAGGTAATACCCGGTATAATATTGTGAATTGTAAAAATAACATTGTTTTGACCCTTACCGCTCTTAAATGAAGGACAAATTGATTATTCACAGATATATTGACCTAATAACAAGGTATTTACTTATTATTTAATATTTAATTATTATAATTTACTATAAATAAATATTTAAACACCTGAGCGTGTTTTTATTTTTTCATACTATTGTTTTATTTCTTGATTTGATCTAGGCTAGCTAGGTCTAGCAGAATTCAGGGTTTGGCAGATACTTATGTAAAACGACTAATCCGCGAAGTGGTATTGACGAAGTGCCAGATCGCGAAGAAGTGAGCAGTTTCAACCACACCGCGAAATGGTATAGAAAAAATGCCAGATGCCGAACTAAATTTTGTCATGTCGTGTCGTTTCGTGTCGCTTTATGTCGTGTCGTGTCGCATCATGTTTTGTCGTATCGTTTCGTGTCACTTCGTGTCGTTTCGCGTCGTGTCGTATCGCTTCGTGTCGTGTCGTGTCGTGTCGCTTCGTATCGCGTCGTGTCGCTGTCCAGTCCTGTCAAGTCCTGTCACGAAACGAAGATAAACGACACGGAGCAACACCATACGACACGATACGATACCCATGTTGACCCAACGACCCATGAGTGTTTTTATTTAGTTAGATATCAGGCATTTCTTCTATTCTATTTCGCGGTGTGGTTGAACCAAAAACTGCTTACTGCGCGGTCTAGCATTTCGTCAATACCACTACCAGGTTTATATACCTGCCAACTACAGTGTGCATCTGCTTGTGATCAAAATAAACTTTTTACTAATAAAGCAAATCCCACGGGAATGAAGTATTTATTTTTAACACGGTATTTTAAAGTACTATACAAATATTCTTTATAGCACAAGATAACATATACAAAAAAAAACATATCAAAAGAAAAGTTGGACAAATTGGCGGCCTTATTGGTAAGGTAGCAATATTTTCCAGGCAACAAGGTAGTAAGGAAAAGCTATACCTAACAAAGAATTTGAGATGGGTCAGTTGTTTGTGAAAGTTGTTCAGTTTCGTTGTCTGAATCAGTTTGCATAGTGAAAACAAAAAACTGGTCAAGTGTGAGTCGGACTCACTCACTAAGGCTTCCGTACCAACTGGGTACCACAATACCCCCAATATTTAAAGCGAATATATACGTAGAACCCCCAGTTTTGTTCCCCCGAATTCACATAAAAATGTTTTCTTAGTAGTTCACATGACATTCAAAATTCAAATCTCATTATAACCCTTGTGCTATTAAGGATTTCCATTCAACTTGGGATCCCTTGGGAATATTTTCTTGCTTTAAACGCAAGTTCCTTTGATAATGCAGAGGTGTCTAAGGGTCGTATTTATGAAGCGATCTCAAGATTGAGAGCAATATTAAGTATGGATTTGACAGGCCGTTTTGTACTGAACTGACATTTCTGATACAAACTCAAACTCGCTGTCACTCTTGAGAGCTGATTATAAATACGGGCCCTAAAAGACATTTTGCGGGTTGGCTGTTTTGCAATGCACAATCCGCGAAGTGTCCCTGTTTTGTGCGTAACAAACACATACAGTATTACTTGTCACCATACCAGCGAATCCATTTTATCATGATTACTGACAGCTACGGTTAATAAGTTTTGCCGTGAGAATCAGATATTTTCTAGCAGTAAAAAGTAACTTATGTTACAAGAATTTCTGACGTCCATCTCTAATTCAATTTTCTGGATACAAAAAGGAACAATCTCATTAAATCTAAAGAATCAATTAGGAAAAAAGAAACAGAAAATTATTATGAAGTTTATTTATTTAGTATCACGAGATTAAACACAAAAAAAAACACGAAATTGTCTTAGACACTATCATAAAGACATTATTGTTTCGATAATAAACTGAATTAAGTATTAATTAAGCATGAGAAATAAGACAAATATCGAGAAGAAATTATCTAAACTAACTTGGATTTATAAAAGTTCAACGATAGCCTAGTTATACAGGGTGTAAAAAAAAGTAAAGCGTTCCTTCTAACCACAAATTTTAAGTACTTCTTCTGGGCTGTGTGGTCGATGTTCTTCTGCTTCTGCTTTGGGAAAGTTGCTTGGTAGCATAACATGTGGTTGAAAGGAAAGCAGTACTTTTTTTACACTCTGTACAGATTAAGATTTGAGTGAACCTCTATTGCCGAACTAGCAGTCTTTTCCACCACCAGTTCCGGGGAGGTTTACTGGAGGTTTTACTAGCAGCGGTTGTCCCCCAGGAGTTCCTAAAGTGAAAAAAAAAGAATAAGCATCAAACAACAATACTGTACGGGGATATTATTAAGGATTAAGAATGTGAATCTGCCCATGAAACTGAACAAATTTCCCCAAGGAACATAGATCGAAACACGAAAAAAAATATCTCTGCCATACAAAATGAATCACTTGATCGCGCATTTAGTATGAGAAGCCAAAATTTTTTCTTATTTCCCAAAATGTTTCAAATCAGGCTCAGAATGTTTCAAATGGAGTCAGTGAGTATGATATGGGCTTTCAGGGTTTGCACCTAGAGTCTGTCTAATGAGTCGTTGCACACGGAAATGGCGCTAAAATCTCTAAACACAGAAAAACTACAATAAAACTATTTTGGTGTTTTTATTTTATTTGTATGGAAATATCATAATAGTAGTTTTTTTGTATAAAAGTCTCAAAATAGTTTTATTGTAGTTTTTCTGTGTTTATATGTGAAAGATTTTTAAATTTCGCGCCATTTCCGTGTGCAATGACTCATTAGACAGACTAGCTTCCAAACACCTTGTATACTGTACTAGCGGCCCGCCCCGGCTTCGCACGGGTAAAATTTAATAACATAAACAAAACATCCAAAATAATTCATTTATCAATAACCTCCGAGGATATTACCCGAAATTGTACGATACCGGAGATATTTTCATTTATCATGTAGACCCTATACACATACATACATATAATCACGCCTTTATCCCTAATGGGGTAGGCAAAGCGTAAACGACCTAAACAAAGATCGTTCCGCCAGCAGTGTTTCTCTACTAAATTATGCATGTATTATACATATAAACCTTCCCCTTGAATCACTCTATGTATTAAAAAAATACCGCATCCAGATCCTTTGCGTAGTTTTAAAGATTTAAGCATACAGACAGCGGGGAGCGACTTTGTTTTATACTATGTAGTGATAGTGATATGCCCAGAAATACCGTTTTTAGAAATTTTGTCTGTCTGTCTATTCTGTATGTATAGTCTGTTTGCCCATCACGCAAAAACTACTGCACCAAATTGAAAGATTGCGGTTTTTTTGTTGTATTGCTCTCGAACGAAACGCCATCCGGAAGTCAAGATATAAAATATGCTGGTCTGGTCATAAAAAAATTACTGCGCATCCAACTGCATACCATATAATAGAAGTAAATTCTGAGATCAAAAATATAAAAATATTAAGAAAAAGAAGAATGGGTTTTTGATGTTTGATAGGTACAAGGTACCACTAGCGCCATCTGTCGGTGATTTAGCTATAACAAGTATTCCATCATTCTGTTTCTTTTTTGTTTTGTTACGTCAGTAACGTCAACCACTCACTGGACAGACAGAGGCTGAGTTGAGACTTGGCTCCTTTGGTACCCTAGACCACAGAATATATAATATTGGTGCTAATTTCAGGATGCACTATTACTAATGAGGATAAAAACGCAAAGCTAATTGCAGATGGCGCCACCAGCGAGTGTTCCAAAAGAGACCAATGAGAAGACGCAAAACTGATATTGACATTGACATTGACAGATTACTGACCAATCACAGCAAAAAGGAACACTCGCTGGTGGCGCCATTTAGTTCCCAGTTTTTCTCCCCATTCTAATTCTTTGTAGCGTTGTCACTTTCTTAAATTTGACATAAGAACATTAAGAACAGGATAGCAAACAAACACGTGACTTTGACATTCTTAATTTGACGTACGACGCTTTAAATAAGGAATAACCATAGAGCGTGCTCACTAATTTTACTTAATTTAAGCAGTCTTATGTCAGATAAGAAATGTCAAACTCACGTATTTGTTTGCTATCCTGTTCTTACGTCAAAGTTAAGAAAGTGACAGCGCTACTAAGAATTAGAATTAGTAACTGGACGGCGTGAATTGAGGCCAACTAGCTGCCGATATAAGATTCTGGAATAAGACATTTTACGCGGGAAAACCTTTCATTCCCACGGAAAAACTCATTCAACGCGGGCGATAAATAAATCTGTTTTTAGTGTTCAATAAATGACTCAATAAATATGGGATGCATTATCTATCTCAGTTTACATACCACCGCCTGATCCACCGTTACTGCAATTAATGACATTTTTTTCTGCATCCGCCGCCGCCCCCGCCGCCTCCGCCGTTAGATCCGCCGCCCCCGCCGCCTCCGCCGTTAGAACCGCCGCCCCCGCCGCCTCCGCCGTTAGATCCACCGCCGCCCCCACCATTAGATCCGCCGCCGTCCCCACCGTTAGATCCGCCGCCGTCCCCACCGTTGCCCCCGTTGTTTGATCCGTCGCCCCCGCCGCCGTCAGATCCGGTGCCCCCGTTCTTTTTTACTTTGCAATCAGGGCAGTCTAAAATTCGAAAAATTATATTTATAACATGCAAGAAAATTACTGCGATCAAAACTTCAATGATTTATAAACCTGATCATTTTTTTCCTCAAAAACTCATAAACCCCAAACTAACCTAACATATAACTTATTAGAATGCGAGTGTGGTGCCCGCATTCCAATGTTCGATGGAGATTTACGTGGGAGTGTCGATTCGAACCATACCGAATTTCTGTACTTTTATTTCTCACTTTTACCACATTGTCTTTCACCATCGGCACATTATTATGCTAATCCCACTACCTACACTATCACAATAATAGCCGCGAAAAACTAAATTAAAAAGCAAGAAACGCAGTCCTGAAGCGATTCGTTACGATTCCCGCACAAAAGCACCGATTCCATTGAATTGAATTGAATATTTTAGTACTCAGTGGATTATTTTTATAGTAGGATCTCTAATATCAAGATTTGCAACTTCGGGTCAGCGGTGAAGCCGAGAGATTATCTTAGGGTACGTCCCCACACCACCGGGAGCATTCGTTCGCGAGCAACCTGCGCGCGCATAGATTATCTAAGTAAGTATTATGACTACCTACGACAATTCCTTTTTCGTTAGAAATGTTTAAACAAAAGTTAGGTACTAGTTGAATTGTGTGTGAAGTTTAGCGTATTTTATAAGTTTATTGTGAATTTATAACGCTTCCTTTATGTTTTTCTAAAAGAAATTAAAAGGCACGTTTGTGAATAAGTTAACTTTTGATTCAATTACATCATTTTTTGTATTCATTATTTATAAAATGGGCGTTATTAAAAGCAAGGGTTTAATATCGCCCAAAAAAGAACTTTTTTAAAAGTGATAAGTAACTAGTGATATAAATTTAAAGTAATGTTACATAAAAACTAGTATTTTTCGATAAAGAAATATAATTATGATCTTTCTTTTTATATGCCATTTAATATTTTATTTGAATGACAAATTACTGAAATTGTTAGGTGGGCGTTAAATGGCACCGGTACCTTATGTAATAAATAAGCATTTGGCGTCTATAGATGATCTGTGCGCGCGCATGTTGCTCGCGAACGAATGCTCGCAGTGAAGACGCACTTTTATCTTAGAAATAAGGCAGAAAATGCTTACCTTTTTTTTTGCCTCCTTTTCCAATACTAATAATCGCTTCTAAAATAAAAATAAAAAACAGAATTATGAACATAATAAGTAATAACTTCTTAAAAATTATTTCCCATTATAAATGTCACATTTAAAATCTAATCTATAAAGTTGCTAAAGGTATACAGGGTGGAATTTTCAGACCTCTCCGGGCCTCCAGGGAAAGTGCTCTAAACACTGGAGATAGCAAATGTTACTCAGAGGAAACGTTCCCTTATTATAAAGGATGATCATGAAATGTTTTTATGAAGAATAAGTGTAATGTAAGCATTATAAATATGGGATGCATCCCGCAAAATGATAGGGGTTGCTCTGTCAACGGAACACAAAAATAAAAAATAAAATTTGGCTTCCCCTTACAAATTATCTGATCGAGGTAGTCAATCTGTATTTGTCCTGAATAAATTTCTTTGTGAAAGTTGTTCAGTTTCGTTGACTGAGCAACCCCTATTAGTTTGCGGGAAGCTGTCCCTTACACACAAATAAAATATTTACTTACTGATAGGGGTCAGTGGGTCGAGCAAATCATCCAACAGAGGTGCTGCTGAGCACACTGCAATACACTAGAAGAAAGAAAACTTGGTCAAAAACATCGGATAAAATACGGAACGAAAGGCCGCGTTGCTCTGAAGGTTAGCGGAGCGTAGCGGCTCGGCACGGCGCGGCGGCGCGGCACAGCGCGACACATATTCTTTTTATGAAAATGTATGAGATGTCAAAACTGTCAAAATAAAAGGAACCTATGAACTGACATGAAATGCAGTTGTCGCGTCGCTGCAGTGCGGTCTAACCTTAAGGATAAAATGGTGTCGATTCGATTGGCAGCAAATTAACTAAATTTTTTTTTTTTTTTCATTGTATTTAATATGGATGTCATCATCGTCTCCCTAGCCTTATCCCGTATTTCACGGGGTCGTCTACCCAATCTAGGGGATTCAACGAGGGTACTGGTTTTACACAGAGCGACGGCCATCTGACCTCCGCTAACCAGAAGGAAAACCAGACCCAATCCTAGATTAGGCTTTTTGCCGGGTTAGTGGCCTACCAAGCTGTCAGAGTTTTCAAGCCGCGAATGCTAAGCAGTGGCCTCTGACATGGCTTAACGACTAATATAACTACGATATTAACCGGGACCAACGGCTTAACGTGCCTTCCGAAGCACGAAATGTTATACTACTACCGTACCGGTCACCCATCCATGGCCTGGCCACGGCGATGGTAGCTTAACATTGTTATCGGAATAAATAAGCACTACCACCAACGAGCGCTTTAATATGGATGTACAATGGCCTCGATTCACGCCGTCCAATTACTAATTCTAATTCTTAGTAGCGCTGTCTGTTTCTTATATTTGACTTAAGAACTGTATAACAAATAAACACATGACTTTGACATTCCTAATCTGACATTAAATTGCTTTTTGACATTAGATTGCTTATTTAACGTAAAATAAGGAGCATGCTCTATGCTCGGTTCTTATTTAAAGCAGCTTATGTCAAATTAGGAACGTCAAACACATGTGTTTATTTGCTATCCTGTTCTTATGTCAAATATAAGATAGTGACAGCGCTACTAAGAATTAGAATTAGTAACTGGACGGCGAGAATCGAGGCGATTATGTGATAATATTAAAAAGCTTACCAGAACAGCTATAGTTAGAACCCTCATCTTGCCCTTCTTCTTTGTTGTTCAGTTGTTGTTCAGTGGTGGATCAGATTGATAATGTGGCTGTAAAATTCTGAACACTATTTATATGTTACACCCAAGTGTAAATAAATAATCATTTATTATTAAATGAACAAAAGTTGCACCTTCGTGCATGCTTAACTTTTGTTCTTCTAAAATCAATATTATAGGACGTATTGTGATTTCAATGTATAGGTAAACTCAAATAAAGAATAGTTAGTAAGTATTGTTTTTATATTTTCATTACTTTACTTAGTATCTATGCTTTAGGTAATAAAATAAAAAGGTAAAAGATATGGCAAGTTATTAATGAAGCTTCTGAAAGGAAAAATTGCAATGGTAGTAAAATCAAAAGTATAAAATGTGGTGCAAATTTGGTTAGTGATGGAGTTAGTGTTGCTAATTTGTTTAATAACTTTTTCACTAAAGTGGGGGAAAATTTAGCAAAGAAACATTTAGATAAGCTTAAAACGACTGAAAATGATTTATCTGACACGATTTCTCTACCAACTCAAGTTGAGAATAATCAAATTAATCTCTATTTAACACCTACAAATCAAAAAGAAGTCATTAATGTAATATCGTCTCTTAAAAACAACAATTCTAGTGGATTAGATCAACTATCTGGTAAATTGCTTAAGTCTGTTAAAAATTGCGTTGTGGCACCGTTAGTACATTTGATTAATCTCAGTTTTACAAAAGGCATTTTTCCTGACTCACTCAAAAACGCGGTTGTTATACCGATATTCAAAAAAGGGGACAAAGCCGAAATTACAAACTACCGCCCGATTTCTATATTGTCTAGTATATCTAAAATCATAGAAAAAATTGTTAAACGGAGACTCTGCGCGTATCTTGAAAACAATAATATTTTACATAAAACTCAGTACGGTTTTCGAACAGGGAAGAGTACTGGTGATGCCTTTGCAAGACTTACAGAATATATAGTTACAAAGACAGACAGTAAAAAAAAGGTAGCAGCTATTTTTATTGACCTTGCAAAGGCATTTGATACCATCTCTCATAAACTCCTGATACGTAAAATGGAACTGTATGGTATTACTGGTAGAACACTAGCGTGGTTCACGAGCTATCTTGGGAATCGTGCACAGGTGGTTAAGGTTAATAATAAACATATCAGCAAAAATGAACAAATACGTTTCGGTGTCTCACAAGGGAGCGTCTTAGGACCTATTTTATTTAATATATACCTTAAAGATTTTTGCTCGATTCTTCAATCTGAAGACTGTAGGTCAATCTGTTTTGCTGACGATACCGTACTGTGTTTCTCTGGTAACTCTTGGACGAGTGTAATAAAAAATGCATCTGACGGACTAAGGATTGCTAAAACTTGGTATGACAAAAATCTGCTTACCCTTAATGAAGCTAAGACTAACTTTATGTGCTTTGCCCCTACAAAAGCTGGGTTACCGAAGGTAGATGTAACTCTTAGATTGCACTCGTGTGATCTAAATTCATGTTCTTCTTCATGTGACTGTACCACGATAGGCAGAGTCGAATCAATTAAATATTTGGGAATAGAACTGGATCATCATTTGAAGTGGGATCTTCATATAACTAACATAATTAATAAAATAAAGCAAGTAGGTTATGTATTATTAAACTTAAGAAATATCATTGACCGTAAAACTATTATGTCCGTCTATTATGCGCTAACTCAATCAATTTTGCTATACGGCGTAGTAGTTTGGGGCAGCTGTGGTTTTGAGTTGCTGGATAAATTGGAAAGGGCTCAAAAAATCAATTTAAAAATTATTTTCAGAAAATCTAGACTTTTCCCAACCGAAGAATTATATAAAATTGCTAAAGTTTTAAGACCGCGACAGCTTTATATTTGGCAAACTATTAGTTATTTTTCTAGACACATAGACGAAGTTACCCAAAAGCAATACACACGAACGCTGAGACATGATGATGTGAACAAATATGTCATACCGTTTAGAAACACTGCCTTTGGAAGACATCATCTGTCAACAATTGCACCGAGACTGTATGTAAAGTTACCCGAACACCTGAGAAAACTGATTGATATGTTTTTGGATCCGCAAAATGCTAAACATGCCATGATAAGAAAGTTGAACTATGAGGCCAAGAGATTTCTAATGGAGATGCAATATTCCTCTTTTGACACCATGTACCGAGACTTAGTTAATTCTATTGCATGATGTTATTATGATGTAGGTACTTATTGTTCTAGTTCATGTTTGTTTATTCTTTGTTTTTTTTTTCCGATGCTTAACAATATATTTAGGTTGTTTTTCACATTATATATTTATATATTACTATGTATATTCAACAATATATTATTTAGGTTTTACTTTTGTTCTTTTTTTTTATTTTCACATTATATATTTATATATTTTATGTACATTCAATTTATCAAGTTTTATAACACACATTTAAACGATTTGTACACATTTGGTTATGACCACTCGCTGAACATTAAACCGAAGTCTTAATAAAAAGTAATTAGTCCCGACACAGACCAAGGTCTACTGGGGCTGTTACCGACCACCACCAAAGATGTTTGCAAACGCCTACTACTATAATATCATTTTATAATGGTGTAAATCTGTTAAATGTATCTAAGTGTAAGTGTAAATAAATAAATAAATAAATAAATAAATAAAATAAATGTATGAGGATATACCGAGTTATTTTGGCGCATAGTTTAGAAAAAAACCATTTAGCCTTTTCCTGTCAGGAAAGGCCCAAACTTGGTGTGTTTCGACAATGGCCACGATTCGGCGTGAACAGAAAAGGATGGCGGTATAGACGGGCGGGCTTATTATATAACCCTGTCACATAGAACACGTTAAAAAATTGCAAAGGATTTTAGTCGGGACCCGTTCACACTAAGACAAACTTGTCAGAAGTAAAGGTTAGACCGCACTAGGACGTAGCTGCAGCGGCGCGACGCGACACTGCAGCGGAGCGACGCGGCGTGGCAATGTCACTTCATACATTTTTGACAGTCTTTGTCGCACCGCGTCGCTCCGCTGCAGTGCCGCAGCAGTGCGGTACGTCTCATACATTTTCATACAAAGAATCATTTGTCGTGCCGCGTCGCTCCGATGCAGCTACGCGATAGTGCGGTCTAACCTTAATATTCCTCTTGGATCCGTGTATTTGGTTATGAGGCATTATCAATAAATAACTACAAAAAAAGAGCGCTCCATAGATTTTTGAAGTGACAGGATTATAATTTTATTATACCATGGTCCTTCTATATAATATACTGCCATCATTTTCTGTTCGCTCAAGACGGAAAATGACGGGTAAGGTTTTATTTAAGTATCTTGTTTACGCCGAATTGTGGCCACTGACAGGAATAAAGCGATATGATATAGATGAACAGATATCTCGGTCGCATTGTAAACTTCTACAGCAAGCCCGGGAGGAAGGCGGCAGCTGGAACATTCTATGTTATTCTATCGCTCCCAGTCCAGCAGGGAAAGAGAAACTCGCAATAAATTGTTAAATAAACTCTGACCACGACTGTACTAAGTAGGTACATGCCCTTTACATGAGTCAACAGTTCTTTACTTTCAATAGAATAATAAAAAGATTTATTTATTATTTACATAGGTACCTACATTACAGTGATGGCAGCTATGCAAATAATGATTATCAACGTATGTATTTTCCATAGAAGATGTTAGGTATGTTGTATCTACTACCTACACAAATATTCTGTCGTGTGGGTTTCGAGTCAATCTACCCGATTAACCCTGGTGTCAGAGTTTTTAAACCGCCTTATAGCACAGCTAATAATAGGCCTCTGACATGGTTTTGTGTAATGACCACTATAAAAAACAGTGATCGTGACTGAGGGCTTCACGTGCCCTTCGAAGCACAGTATCCTTTTTCTTTTCTTACAATCGGGTGATTCAGCGTGCAATTTCCTAACCAAACTGGGGGAAATCTCACAAAGTGATAAATCAATCAATAAAATATTTTATTTCTAGAAACGGGTACAATATAATGGTGTTACAAAAGAAAGATAGTGCGCCGAGCATTGCTTACAGTGAGCATACTAACAGTATGCCTAATCAACATTAACAAATCGCTCATCCGCAGAAAAAACGGCACAATTGCATTTTTTCCAAAATCGAGTTTTTAATGGCATAATTACCCTTGAGTATAAATGCATCCGGAGCAAAGACGGCACATTCGTATTTCCAGTATTTACCCCTAGACGGCGCAGTGCCGTTCTTACTTTGATACTAAATTTTCGCCCTCTTGGGATCAAGAACGTCACAATCGCCAGTTTCGCGGGGAGTTCTGCTGAGTGCGGACGTGTTCAGGAGCTACATCGACACAAAGTTAATTGAGACATTAAATTTATTTAAAATTTGGAACTATGTGGGCACAATTGTTCTTTGCGTCATTCTTACTCCAGGCTTTCATTAATTTACCTAAGAGTAATGTTGGAACTATATCGGCACAATTGTTCTTTGTGTCATTCTTACACCAGATTTTCATTTATTTTAGGCATAATTACGACATTAAATGCATTTTGTGCCGGTTTAGCTCCAATTCGTTTAAATAAATAATAAGATAAAGTTGTTCTTACTGTTGACAAAATTTCATTTTGTTTTTTATTTCGTAGTAATTTTGCACGGTATTTTGGCAACATTGATGATAAATCGCTAGAGTTACGTCATGGTTGTTTTCTAAAATTATATTCGGAATGGGAAGTCGAAATTTATTAATGTATTTAACCGTGAGAGACCAGACCAAGGGATGGATTGACAGATCGGAATGAGAGCGTGGATGATAGGTGTCGTGGCGGTATGATGCGGTGGCAACTGACGATGTTGGCCACGGTCTTGCAGGCATTGGCGGCTAGTCGCCATTTACTTAGCCAGGCGGGTAGCAAGTTCAGCGCCTTTTGAAGCCTTGTGACGGCGAAGTCAGCACTGGTAGAGGAAGTGAAGTAGGCGGCATAATCGGCGTATAAGGCCAGTTCTGTCCTGTCGCCGAAAGGGATGTCGTCAGTGTACAACGAATACAAGGCTGGATATAGACAGCATTGCGGGACTCCGGCTGTTATTCCGCTCGGTGGAGACGTGGTCCTCCACCCTCACCTTGGAATAGCGGTGATCTAAGAAGGTGGCTATGGTGTGAACCCGGCGGCATGGGACGTTGGTGGTGGCCAGCTTGTAGATCAGACCAGTATGCCACACCCGGTCGAAGGCCTTTTCCATGTCCAGAAATACTGCTACCATGTGCTCCTTTTTGTTGATATTCACGGCCATTTGGTGTAATACTCTGGACAGTTGCAGGGTATAGTTGAGTGCTCCGCTTGAAAGCCAAACTGCACGCGGCGCGCGATAATATGGAGCGTCAGGAACCCCAGGAGTAAGCGCTCAAAGACCTTGGAGAGAGTTATGGGCCGGTAACTCTCGGGATTTTGTGGATTTTTGCCCGGCTTGGGCTCCTGCCACACTAGTCTTCCACTCTTTTGGAAAGAAGCTGGTTCTTAGTACCCCGTGAAATAGGCGGGTGCAGGTTGCTATGCCACGCTGGGACAGGCTGGAGGGCCATGTTGGTGATGCCGTCGATGCCAGGGGCCTTCCGGGGCTTGGTCTTTCGCAGGGAGCGCGCGACCCTACCTGAAGGAAGAACCATGGGGTCCAGATTTATTTTTGACGAATTTTCATTACCCTGCCATAGCGTTTATGATGTCACAACTACATTAAAAAATAATGTTTAGTAGAAAAATGACACAACTGTAGGTTGTCATCATGGTTTATGATAATTTTAAAGAGTTTAGCTACTTTGGATACGTAATAATAGTATTTTTTAAATAGCTAAATATTGGTACAATAATATTAAATACTTTGCGACACAGTTACTTTCGATACATAGTTTGTATTTGATAACAAAAAATTTAAAAACTTTAAAGCTGCCTCCTGTAAAATGTGGTAAATGTCATTAGTGCCGTTTTTTCCGCGGATGAGCGAAATATCAACTTTGTGTTCCAAAGGAATCAAACCCAGGACCTCCGGATCAGGAGCCCATGGCTCAGACCGCTAAACTACGGAGGCAGTCAAGTTTACTACAGTAATATACCAGCGGATCCATTTTATCATGATTACTGTCAGCTCAGGTTAAATGAGTTTTTCCGTGGGAATCAGATATTTTCCCGCATTAAAATGTATCTTAAGCAGGGTAAAGTGAACGTAGCTTAAATGGTGAAATAGTTTTTGAGTTTAATGTAATTTTATATGAGCTGTAAGTCCGTAGTATAGTGTAAGTAATAAGATGATAATCTTAATAGTGGACAGAGCAATCTAAATAGATTGTCGCTCATGGTCAAGGCAGAAAATGACAAGTGAGAAATAATTTTAGTTAGGTTGTGTTTTGTTGAAACGGCACCACTATTTATTCTAGGTTCTTATTTAAAGCAGCTATGTCACATTAGGAACGTCAAAAACATGTGTTTATTTGCTATCCTGTTCTTATGACAAAATAAAGAAAGTGACAGCGCTACTAAGAATTAGAATTAAAATCCTGCCGCGAGAATTGATGCCAATACCTATAATAATCTCCCCTATTTTAGGACTCTAAAAACAATTGAATGGCGACGCAACCGCGACGCCCCCTATTGGCAATATGACACCCTAACGCGTAATATAATTAACGAAGATTATTCTGTCATTATACAGATTACATAATTACATTATTATCTATTATATCTAAATTGTGTTAGCCCACAGACATAGATTGGCGAAGATAACGCAATTCGACTTTTCATGTACTTACAAGAGACCTGTCATTTTCAGTCTTGACTCAAGAGAACAGAAAGGGACAGCAATTATTATAGTTGAGATTTAGTTAAGTCGTGTTTTTACTGAATTGCTCTCATTGATTTGCTTTCGTCGTTCCTGTAGTGATGTCTCTTTCGGTAAAAACTGCACTACTTTAATAATGAAACTTAAAATAGACTACCTCAGATCTATAGGTAGTTATATAACTTAGGATACTCTTTGAATCGATGAATGATGTATTAGAAGATTAACATAACAAAATATTACAAACTAGCTTTCCGCCCGCGGTGTCACCTGCGTTAAATAAGTTTTCCCGTGGAAATTAAGGTTATCCCGTGGTGAAAAGTAGCCTATGTCCTATTCCATTACCTAACCTGCATGTGTGCCAAGTCCAGTAGTTGAAGCGTGATTGAATAACAAACATCCAAACCTTCAAACATGCAAATTTTCGCATTAATAATATTATAGTAGGATTTTAATCCTACTAAGAACATTCTACTTCTAAAAAGTTTAGTCGCTCAAAAATCCTATGGGCGGTTTTCCATTAGACGGCACGGTACCGGTACGGCAACGGCACGGCGACGATCACGTCACAATACCTATGGGAATCGATGACATGCCGTGCCGGTGACGTGCCGGCAAGTGGAAAAGCGTGTCATATTATTTCATTGATTTTCATAGATTATCTCATCCACGATACCGTCGACGGTACCATGCCGTCGCCGTTGCCGGTGCCGTGCCGTCGCCGGTTAAAAGATCGGAAAGAAAGTCACGCTGGCCTCATACATTTTTAAGAGAATAAGTAGTCTTCTTCTATATTAATCTGTGCTTGCTTGGTCCCCTTTTATTTCATTTCCTTTGTGGGATCTGTCAAAACATTTTGAAATGATTATTTCTCAGTGATTTAGATAATCAAGGGTGGTTTCGATGCTCGGACCACCGGTGTGTTTCTTGGTCCGAGTTTTGATGACATAACTTTATGTCATCAAATTGGTCATGAATTGGTCATGAATTTGGTTATGTATAATTTTTTTTCTCAAAATGGTAGGTAAAAAAAAAGGTAGGTAAGGTACCTACAAATATCTCATAATAATTATACATACATACACAAATCACGCCTTTATCCCTAGAGGGGTAGGCAGAGCAAAAACGACCTAAACAAAAGTCGTTCCGCCACGTCTGACAAGTTTTGAGGGTTATTACAGATGATAATGTACATTGCTATAGTGACAGGTTGTCAGCCCATCGCCTATAAATTGCAATACACTTAAACCCTCGAATCCCTTACCTGGTTTTTACAGCATGCCCGGGAGGAGATGCAGCTGGCACATTCTATGTTTTTCTATCGCTCCCAGTCCAGCATGGAAGATAATAATTATGGCACCGCATTATTCGATTAGGCATTCCTTACTACCATTAATTTGTGTGTTTATTTTCTTTTCAAAGCTGAACGAATTTTAATAAAAGACTGGGACAGTACAGACAATGAGGATAAAAACGCAAAACTAATTGCAGATGGCGCCACCAGCGAGTGTTCCAAAAGAGACCAATGACAAGACGCAAAACTGATATTGACATTGACATTGACAGATTACTGACCAATCACAGGAAAAAGGAACACTCGCTGGTGGCGCCATTTAGTTCCCAGTTTTTCTCCCCATTAGCATACTTTTTACCATGAGGGATCTAAAGCAAGACCACTGACTAAAAAGACAAGAGAGAAAGTATCGCTTTATATTGTTTAATACCGTAGATATTAGTCCATACTTCCATGCTGGACTGGGAGTGAAAGAAACACATAGAATGTGCCAAAAATCATCTAAGGGAATCGAGGGTTTCAGTGTATTGCAATTTAGGCGATGGGCTGACAACCTGTCACTATAGCAATATACATAATCACCTGTATAATAACCGTCAAAACTTGTCAGACGTGGCGGAATGACCTTTATTTAGGTCGTTTATGCTCTGCCTACCCCAACAGGGAAAAAGGCGTGATTTTATGTATGTATGTATCATATTAGTCGTTAAGCCATGTCAGATCCTCGTTCAATCCCCTACATTAGGTAGCCGACCCCGTGAGATACGAGATAAGGCTAGGGAGTTTATGATAGGTGTAAAACTGTAAAAATAGTAAACAAATGAGAAACACGCGACTGCCACGACCTTTCCTAATAAAAACAGAAACTAAAAAAAACAGCATAATATTTCACACCCAAGAGCTGTTAATAGGCGAGAAGAAGTAAAAAAAGAAAAAAAAAACATGTAACTGACGCAGCTCGTGTCAAATTACATTCAAATCAGGAACAGATGTTAAACGGTATTTTACGATTTTTGGAAACAATGATGGTCCCGATTCGATGGAAATACGATTTAACTAATATAATACCATATTCTGTAATTTTCTGCCATGAGAGAGCAGAAAGGGACAACACTACAGGCGAACTAATTATAATCCTGTCAAATCAAGAATCTATGTAAGTCGTGGTCGTGGTGTGGGAGGGTATCGATCAAAATGCTTTGAAATTTCTGAACGAATAGGCATGTTGACTGGGTGGCTAAAAATGAAAACTGATGGCTAAAATATTGTGGATCTCATTCACAAAAATTAATATGCACATTTAGATTTAATAATCGAGTTAAAAATATAGAAGTTATTGATTTAAGTAGTCAATATTTACAAGCTAGTGACGTCATTACTCGCAATTTTCATACAAAAAAGCGTTTTGACATTTCATAAAAAGTTGCTGATTTGACTAGTAGGAAAATAGCCTATTGTAAATGACTGACAGAGTCAAAATTAATAGTGCCGTCCCCTTCTGTTCACCTTAGACAGATAAGGACAGATATAGATTTATTTAGGTTGAGTGTCTTTGTTTTTTGAATCGACGCCAACACCGTAAAAAACGGTTAAGTGTGAGTTGTGCTCGTGTGCTGAGGGTTTTGGTGCCAAAAATTTCACTGAGTGGTATAAACCAACACTGGTAGCAATTCGTGGTTGCAAAATACGCGACTTAAATAATTTAAGTCCATACCTGCACTATCTATCATGAGAGAACAAATTTAGTTGAGATTTAGTTAAGTCGTGATGGTTACGAATCGGGCCTATTAGCTCAGTTGGTTAGATTAGCATTAGAGTAGGGATAGTTAGTAATGATTGATGTTGCAAACAACGTTTTCTAGCCAAAATTCTGCACATTTCCATGCTAAAAAAAATGATGCTGATATTCAAGATATTTATCCTGAAAAATAAAGTTAACGTTTAGACTTGCCAAACTTCGAACTTTTTTGCGGATTACTGGCCTAGGGGAATTTAAAGAAAAAGAAAGATAAGGTGTATTCTTGTCATCGACTCGATAGAAGAAGAAGAAGACATACATACATACATCAAATCACGCCTCTTTCCCTAATGGGGTAGGCAGAGCAAAAACGACCTAAATAAAGGTCATTCCGCCACGTCTGACAAGTTTTGAGGGTTATTATACAGGTGATCATGTATATTGCTATAGTGACAGGTTGTCAGCCCATCGCCTAAATTGCAATACACTGAAACCCTCGAATCCCTTAGCTGATTTTTACAGCATGCCCGGGAGGAGATGCAGCTGGCACATTCTATGTTTTTCTATCACTCCCAGTCCAGCATGGAAGAAGAAGAAGAAGTTAAAGTTAAATAAAGTTTGTTAAGTTTTCTATTTGTGAAATAAGTTGAAGAATGTTTTTAGCACCTATACCTACCACAGAATAAAAATTATAATATCTAACGATCCTATACTTCCAGAAACGTGCCAACTAAAAAAAAATGTGGTTGTCTATAAAATCGGTTTACGGACGATGCGATAGTTTAACGTGATTACGTCATATCATAACATTAGACAGAAAAGGACAGATATGGTTTTATTTAGGTAACTGTCTTTGTTTTTGAATCGGAGCCAATACCGCAAAAAAATGGTCAAGTGTGAGTTGTATTCGTGTGTTGTGGGTTATGGTGCCAGTTGGTTAGAGTAGAGTACCTACATATTCCAGGGTCGTTAGGGTCATAGGTTCAGATCCTACTCGTGTGAATTAGCTTATTTTTAAAAATTTCATGTTTTGGTAACAAACTCACTAAGTGGTAAATTAATAATGGAAGATTATTGCCGTCCCTTTCTGTTCTCTCATAACTCATAATAGAAAATGTCAGGTCAAGTCGTGTTTTTTGCAACGCCGAATTGCTACCAATGTCAGATTCCTAAATTCCTCTTGGAAATCGAATCCACAACCTGCGGATCGAGAGCCCAAGGCTCATAAAACTAAAATTACCTCTTAGACATAAAAAGTAGTAAACAACCATAGGTCATGCAATAATATAGGTACATTATAATACACTTGACCAAACAACGTATTTTATTGGGCGTTTTTCCACTAGACGGCACGTCCACGGCAACGGCAACGTCACGGTATCGTCGACGATGCCGTGGAAGAGCAATGAAACCATCGGAACGGCAACGTCACAGCAACGGCACGGCATGGCATTAATTTCGTCACCGGTATGCGTGTGTGTGTGAGTGCGCTCAGAGTAGAACTAGGCGGACGATATTGTCAATGATTATTACCGTCCTAGTAAGAAAACAGAGCCATGGTATAGTGACAAAATCGTTATCGTGCCGTTACAGTACCGTATAGTGGAAAAACAAAAAACAACCATTCAATGAAAAGTTTACTGCAAGTATATACTTATAATATTGCATTTTCACTGCATGGAACATAACAAAATAATATTTGAACAGTTGATTTTTAGGGTTCTGTACTCATAAGATGCCTAACGGTAGCCGTGGACTCTAAGGGCAGCAAGCAACACACCAGCGTAACGTTCGGCGCCGAAGGTTCCGTTCAACACGCTGACAATGCGTTTTGCATTGCCTACAACACACCTGCGGAAGGTTCGGTCGAGCTGAACATTCCGCGAGTACACATTACCCTTAACACTCTGTATGGTTGGTAACCCTGTATTACCATAACTCCTTATATGTGTCATATTATTGATTGTCATTCAGCGCGCCAAACAAGAATTACGCGTAAAAACTACTGTTCGGTCGGCAGATTGGTATGTCATATACGACCGAAGGTTCGGCCGCCGAAGATTCCGCCACCCCAACGTTACGCAGGTGTGTTGCTGCCCTAAGGGTTGAGTCATATTTACTTAGTGACATTTTCCCCAGTTTAGTTAGGACATGAGGCTGAATCTCCTGACTTCCCGAAAATAAAAAGGATTCCGTGCTTCGGAAGGTGCGTTAAGCCATCGGTCCCGAACCTTATCTTTGATAGTGGTCGTTACACAAAACATGTCAGAAGCCTATTCTCGGATCAATCTTTTCGGACAATCAGGACATTTCGCCTGCAATATTCAAAACAAACTGGAGAAAATCTGCTAAATACTAATGACAAATATCAATTTTGTGTTCTCCCACTGATTTGAGAAGTCGCTACCGCTCTCCGCTAGCTCCTTTTACTCTTCTGTGGTTCTTCCCGTGGGAATTGAACGCACGCTCTCTGGAACGAAGCCCATGGCTCAGACCACTAGACCACGAAGGCAGTTAATAAAAATATTGTGCAGTGGTGGTACGGAACCCTTCGAGGGTAAGTCTGATACACACTTGGCGTTTATTGTTTGTTTACCAATAAATGTATTATGCACGTTTAATATAAAAAGGCAGATCTTAGGGTTTCATAACACTGCAGATATCATGGAGACTTCTATAGGACTTTTTTTATTGGTAAGAAAATTATCTTATAAACTGCAATTTTTCTTTGTGACTTTTTTTCTAATTATGTATAAAATAAGATTTGGATTTTCCATACAAACGTGACAGCTTAGTAAGTCATTATGTATGGGACGTCAAAGGGTACCTACCTACTAACATTTGTCGCATAGTACGTAGGTATGTATGGCGACCCTTATATATTTTTAAAATATTTCAGATTCGATTCTAAACACAAACAAAAAAAATATACTTCGTGATTTTTGTCTTAAGCGTCATGTAGCGCCATTCCGCTACGTAACAACAGATGTCACTGTTAGTATTTGAAACACGGTAGTTGTGTTCACAGCGATTGTATAAGTAGACCATTCGGTCAAAGCTTCGTTTGTCTTACTTAAGGAACGGTACCTTTGGGACCATTTTACGGTCAGGCTGTCACTAGAGCAGTACGCTGCCCAGCTCTCTAGAGTGGTGTGGTGATAAACCCTCACCAAACACCCTATTTATATCTATGCAATCTGGTGCTGCTACGGGTTGTCTTGTCCTCGCCAGAGTCAGAGTATCTTCGCCTCTCCGCGAATAGTCATGTAACGTGTTGGCAGAATAAACGCCGTACAGCTGACTGGCCGCCTTCTCATTTCCGTCACCTCCGCGCCCATGCTACACTAAGATATTTTCATTGCAAGATTGATTTTTCGGAATTCCGATATCTTTGATTTAAAATATCTCGGTAATGTGACGGTTATCATAAATCACAAAGGACATTTTTGATTTCTATTAGTGAGTAGAATCAAATGGTTTAGGTTTGATCGTGCGCCGCGACAATAATAAAAAAAATAAAGGTCACAATTCACAGTATGCCAGGCTCCTCAAAAATGTTACATTCCGTTTGGGCCTCACCCCTCGGATGAGCTGAAATCTGAACAGCAGTCTCAAGAAATAAACACTTTCTTATTTTATTTTTTGTATGTGGGCTAAAGCGGGGAGTTGCTACACGCAATCGACACCCTTGAAAAAATTACAACTTCTCAAACCTCGGCTTAGGACGTTGTCTTGGGATGGACTTACCGGAAAAAATCTACGCGGAATGAAATAGATGCGATTTTATTATTATCCTTTAATTTACTTTCAAAATTATTTTCAGGTCATTATAAGTGTCCAAGGGAAGCCATGTAAGTTATTCAAAACTGATAACTTCTTTGAATAAATCCATTTATACTTGTTCACTAAACTATGCTTTTTTCTCTATTTAGTTCCCTCTACTCCTGACAAGCCGCCAACCCCTCCTGTAGATTCAGCTCCATTACCGCCGCAATCAGAATCACGAGGACCTCAAATAACTCCTACACCACCAATGCCAGACCCGTCAGCGGGAGGTCCACAGCCACAGCCGTTACACCATTCATTGTCATCAGCTCCATCAGATCAACCGTTACCTGTGCAAGCCAAGCCTCAGCCTTTTGGACATGGTCAAATAGCATCCAGGCCCCCAATTAAAGGCCTGCAATCGCCAGGAGCTCCTGTGCCCCAAAGTTCATCAGGGCCACAAACAGGTCCAGCTAGGTCACCACCTGGAGCATCATCTGTAGCCCCACAAAATCCAAATTCTCAAGCAGAATCTCCCCATCCACCTGGGCCATCTAACCAAATATCGCAACCAGATCGTCCTTACGCACCTCAGTCCGTAGGTCCAATATCACGAGGGATACCACCACCATATTATCCAAATCCTTATCCAAGGCCATACCCATTGCCGAGACCTGTGCCACTTTATCCAATTTATAATAATTGCTACCCTGGAGGACCAAATAGATGCACTACAATCACAAAATCTCATGGATCGTCCACAGGAAGTTCTGATTACAGTAACAAAAGTTCTCATCGAGATTCTTCAGAGACAGAAACTAAAAATAGAGACCAAGTTTCAAAACATAAGAGCGATTCTACAGGCAACTACAACGGAACTAGCACTTCTGCCCACGATAGTAAATACAACTTAATTAGGAAAGATAAACACGACCAAAATGGGTCAAGTAGTTCCACACGAAGTAATAATGAATCAAACCGTAATAATAGAGGTCAAAATATTTCACAGAGAAGTAAAAATTCTTTTTTGAAATATAATGATGGCAAAGATTCTAAGACTGATTCAAACTCCACCAGTGAATCTGTAAATAACAACACATATAATTTTAATGACAACAATCGACAGGCCTCTGATTCCAATAATGTAAGTAATAAGGATGGAATCACTTCAATAACTAAAACAACTGGAACGTCCTCAGGAAATTCTGATTTTATCGAAAAAGGAACGAATAAAGATACATCTGGTTCAGTCACACAGAACGGAGACCAATACTCGATATATAATGCTAGCTCAGAATATCATCATAATGGAACCGATTTATTGAATCACAATGGCAAATATGATTCAACTTCAAAGAATGAACAAGACAAGGATGGATCAAGAAGTTCCTCTCAAAATAATAACGAATCAAACTCTAATAACACAGGCAAAAGGAATTCGACAGGAAAATACAATTCCTTTTCAGACTATTATGATGGCAAAGTTTATAGGGCAGTGTCAAATTCAAACGGTGAATCTGTACTACAAACCCACCACAAAAATAATAATGCCAATCAACATACATCTGATACAAATACTGTGAGTAATAAAGATGGATTCACTTCAGTTACAAACACAACGGGAAAATCTTTAGGAAATAATGAAATAATACGTAAAGGAACAAACAATGATACGTCTAATTTAGTTACACATAATGGTGATCAAATCTCGAGCTATAATGGTAGCTCAGTATATAATGATAACGGAACCGATTCATCGAAACATAACAGGGAATATAATTTAACATCAAAATATGAACAAGATCAAAATGGATCCAGGAGCTCCATACAAAATAATGATAAATACAACCATTATAATCAAGGTCAAAGTAATTCAAAAAGAAAAAATAAGTCTTCTACGAAAAATTCCGATGGAAAAGGCTCTGTGACTATCACAAATTCCAAAGGTGCATCTGATACTAAAACTGAATATAATTCCAATAGTACCAATACCAATTCGGATTCTACTGATACTGAATCAAAAGGACCAGTCCAAATTCCACCTCATTGGGATTATCCACCTTATCCTAGGCAATATTTAGAAGACCCTTCATCAGGTCCGGGACAGGTAGCCTTGGATTCAGGTGCACAAGCTCCAAAAGACCCACAACCACAACCACTGCCATCAGATGATGTTGCACCACCACAAGTACCAGAAGACCAACAACCACTGCCATCAGATGATGTTGCACCACCACAAGTACCAGAAGACCAACAACCACTGTCATCAGATGATGTTGCACCACCACAAGCACCAGAAGACCCACAACTACTGCCATCAGATGATGTTGCACCACCACAAGCACCAGAAGACCAACAACCACTGTCATCAGATGATGTTGCACCACCACAAGTACCAGAAGACCAACAAACACTGTCATCAGATGATGTTGCACCACCACAAGTACCAGAAGACCAACAACCACTGTCATCAGATGATGGTGCACCACCACAAGCACCAGAAGACCCACAACTACTGCCATCAGATGATGTTGCACCACCACAAGCACCAGAAGACCAACAACCACTGTCATCAGATGATGTTGCACCACCACAAGTACCAGAAGACCAACAAACACTGTCATCAGATGATGTTGCACCACCACAAGTACCAGAAGACCAACAACCACTGTCATCAGATGATGTTGCACCACCACAAGCACCAGAAGACCCACAACTACTGCCATCAGATGATGTTGCACCACCGCAAGCACCAGAAGACCAACAACCACTGTCATCAGATGATGTTGCACCACCACAAGTACCAGAAGACCAACAAACACTGTCATCAGATGATGTTGCACCACCACAAGTACCAGAAGACCAACAACCACTGTCATCAGATGATGTTGCACCACCACAAGCACCAGAAGACCCACAACTACTGCCATCAGATGATGTTGCACCACCACAAGCACCAGAAGACCAACAACCACTGTCATCAGATGATGTTGCACCACCACAAGTACCAGAAGACCCACAACCACTGTCATCAGATGATGTTGCACCACCACAAGTACCAGAAGACCCACTACCACTGTCATCAGATGATGTTGCACCACCACAAGTACCAGAAGACCCACAACCACTGCCATCAGATGATGTTGCACCACCACAAGCTCCAGAAGACCCACAATCTTGTGGTTGTCTACCTGCCATCAGATGGTGTTGCAGAACCACAAGCTCCAGAAGACCCACAACCACAAACACTGCCATCAGATGGTGTTGCACCACCACAATCTGCGGAAGACCTACAACCACTGTTAGATAATGACGTTGTAGCAGAACAATCTCCTGATGGTCCACAACCAGCGGAACCACCTCAGGAACTACTTGAACCCTCAGCTGTCGCACCATAGTCTTCGAAGTCCCAGAGTTATCAGGACCAGCTGAATCCGCTTCACTAGTCAGCGTGCCAGCTCCTCCAGGTCCTTACCCACGCGGTCCTATCCCAGGACCATATCCAGGACCCTATCCATCTTATACGGGACCCAGACCACCTTATCCAGGACCATATCCACCTTACCCGGGTCCCTATCCATCTTATCCAATTTATAATAATTGCTATTCTGGAGGATATTTAGCAAATGGATGCACTTCAGTTACAAAATCCCAAGGGTCATCTACAGGAAGTTATAACAAAGATGAGAATGGATCGACATTATCCACACAACATAATAATGAATCGAATTCCAATAGCACAGGTATTACAAATCAAATCAAAATCACAATTCTTCTTCAAACTATTCTAATGGTAAAGGGTATGAGACTGCTTCAAATTCCAAGGGTGCATCAGCTTATAAAAACCAACACAATTCTAATCATTCTAATAATGATTCTCTCTATAACTCACGTTGATATAAAATAATCTGCTCCCAATTTGAAATGATATTTTTTAGAATTAACTATGACCTATATACCAAGATTATGATTGTAGACAGAGCAGATGAACTCAACGTAACTGGAGAACTTGCAGACCTAGAGATAGTGAACGAGTTTATCTACCTTGGATCCATGTTGAGCAACGAAGGGGGAAGCGAGAAAAAAATAAAAAGGAGAACACAGATGGTTAAAAACGCGATGAGTAAGCTTAAAAAGATCTGGCAAGACAGAAACATCTTAAATAACACGAAGATGAGACTAAAGTGCGTACTCTAGTGTTTCCTATTTTACTTTACGGCGCTGAATCCTGGATCATCGTGAGTCCGAGCGAAAGAAGATTGACGCATTTGACATGTGGTGTTGGCGACGCATGCTACGAATATCATGGACTGCAAAGAGAACTAACCAGTCTATTCTCGATCAGCTAAAAATAGCAACTAGATTGTCCACTGTCTGCTACCAAAGGATTCTCAGTTATTTCGGTCATGTGGCCAGGAGAGAACCGAATAACCTGGAGAAGCTGATCATCGTGGGAAAAGTAGAGGGTAAAAGATCCCGCGGTAGAGCTCTTCAACGCTGGAGTGACCAGATAAAGTCAGTTCTGAATAATATGCCTAACCACTGCTCTTCGATCGGCTGAAGACAGGGATGCATGGAGGAACTTAGTTCGAACCTCCACAGAAGCCTATCAGAACAAAGACTGATTATTCAGAAATTGAAGAGTACGACGATGAAGAGATATACCCATATTAAAATCTGTAGAGTTTTTCATCGCTCAACAATCATATTCATTTTCTTTGTTTAAAATGGTGTGGCGCGCTGGATGAAATATTTAATTTGTAGAATATTTAATTTTATTTGATAGGTTAATCAATTTTGTAAATAATAATTATCTCCATTTGTTATCTTCAATCAAACAAATAATTTATATTTTATCTAAGAAAATTTGTGCTGTAGACAACTTTAAGTTATCTTGCTTGTGATGTTCTTAATAAACATTTGCTGGCTTTCTAGATACATTTTTTTTCTTCACATCAAAACTATTAAAAAAATATATGATGAAGTCCTGTCCCTCATCAGGGACAAGGGGCTTGAAGAAGGGATTTCCACTGCTTTCAATCTTCCCAACCGAAGAAAATAATACAACTTTTTGTATTTAAATTTTTATTATTTTACAAAATCAATATAAGTACTAGTAATTACTAGTTTTTTTAAAGATGAAACATAATAGTTACTTTCTAAATCTAAATGAGTGAACCAAAATCAAAATTGTTTGAAGATCCACCTGAACCATCGTTGGAATCAGACTTGTCTGTATCATCCGATGTAGAAGGTTTAGCTGAATTATCGGATGAAGAAGAATCGTCCGAATCACCCTTTGCAGGAGCATCGTCCGAATCACCCTTTGCAGAAGCATCATCCGAACCACCTGATTTAGACGATGCAGGGTTGTCTGAATTAGCATCTGTTAACAAATTAAATCATTCTTAGTATGATGTCACAACATTTGATCTTTATGGTCTGATGGAACAATAGTTCGCGTAAATAGTTAAAAAAAACGGCAAGTGTGGGTCGGACTCGCGCACGAAGGGTTCCGTACCATTATCTATTCAATATAAGATACTATACAGGGTGTTAATTTAATTGCGTACCATAGCTTAGAGGGCGTTTCAGTAACGTAAAAGAAGCCTGTAAAAAATATAAAAAATCCAACTTAAAAAATAAAAAAAAGCTAAAGTTATTAGGTATTTATTAGGTATTCCCAGAGCTGCGTCTAGCTCTCGCGCTATAACCGATCCCGCGCGACACGCGAGTCGCATCGACCAATGATAGCGACTCGCGCGGGCTCGGTTATAGCGCAAGAGCTAAAGAATTTTGGTATTTTGATTTTTTGAATTGGATTTTTTTTTATGGGCTCCTATAACGTTACCTAATGAAACACCCCCTATGCTATGGCACGCATTTAAATTAACTGTTTTGTAACCTTTTGTTACCAGTTACCGTTATTAATATCAAGCAAACTAGTGACAGACGGACAGACGGACGGACAGCAAAGTCTCAGTAATAGGGTTCCGTTTTTACCCTTTGGGTACGGAACCCTAACAATGACAAAATCAAGTCGATAAACCGAGTAGTTAAATACTCAGTTAAGTTTTCTATTTGTGAAATAAGTTAAAGAACCACCTATAGGTACTTCCAGAAATGTGCCAACTAAAAGTAAGATAATAACGAAGTACCTAGTTAGTTACCTTTTCCACCCTTCTTTGATAAAGAAGATATAAGTTTGAACGCTTTTTCGCATTCCTCGCTGATTTCATCAAGCTTGGCATCGGGGCAATCCTTCTGCAACGACTTGTTGGCTAAAGCAGTCTCGATCAATTTCAATTTATTTGCGATATCCGCGAATTTGCTCTGCACTTCTCTGATTTTACCTTTTAGAATCTTCTCCTTAATTTCAGAGAGTTGCTTGCTAAGGTTGCTAATGTCTCCCACAGATTTCGGTATTTTGTCTTTAACGGCTTTGATCTTTTTAAGCTCTTCGAGTTTTTTGCCGCAGTCAAGGGATTTTAGCTTTTCAGGGCTCAAGTCTTCAAGTGATCCAGGTAGATCGGAACCACCAGGCAGACCATCTAAACCAGGTAAATTCTTTGTGAGAGACTCAAGTTTGCTTTTTAGTTTCTTAACATTGATACCATTGTCTTTCAATTCTTTTTCTTTTGATGAAATGCTTTCGATCAAACTAGTACATTTCTTGACAAGTTCAGGAATGTCTTTAGCCAATTTGGTCTTGTCAGCAGCCACTTTAGTCAGCGCTTCTTTTACTTCAGTAATCTTCTTGATCACATCGTCTACTTTGTCTTTCAATAGATCTTTCTCTTTCATTTCTTTCAGAGTGTTAAGTACTTTACCCAGAACTTTCACCTGTTTTAGCTTGCCCAGAGCTTTTGAGACTCCTGGAACCTTCGAAAGGCCCTTGATCTTGTTGACAACTTCAGAAATCTTGCTCTTAACATCGCTGTCCAAACTGGATGCCTTTTTGGGCAGTTCGGGGAGGTACTTAGCGACCTTCAACAACTTCTTAATCAATGGAGCGCATTTTTCCACGATTGAATTAGCATCCACGTCCTTTGTGATGCTTGTAATACCTTTAAAGATCTCAGGAATTTCCTCGAAATGTTTTGGCAAGCCAGTCAATCCTGAACATTTGCTAAATAGATATTTCAGTGTAGATGCAATAGATGTTATTTCAGTAGTTATTTTGGCGGCACCTGCCAGACCAGTAGCTGCTTCCTTCTCTTTGCCTGTAACAATATTTTAAAGAGAGTAAATAATGGTAGCAATTCGTGGTTGCAAAATACGCGACTTAACTAATATAAGTCCATACCTGTCACTTTCTATCATGAGAGAACAGAACGGGATGACAATAATTATAGTTGAGATTTAATTAAGTCGGGACGGTTACGAATCGGGCCCCTTATCTATTCAACTAAATAACTACACATAACTACACAAAGTTATTTCGTCGGTGCGTAAACTGAATGGGAACGCTCAGACAATAAAATTGAATTTTTTTTACGAAAACGTGTTTTATATTGTTTGCCTATTGACTATGCTGTACCTATATAATGCGAGACCATTTGTTTGTATGGAGAAGTCGACATAAAAAAATGTTCTTTATTTTTTTGAAAATTTATTAAGTTTGCGTATTGTCTAAAAAAATTATTTAAAAACTCTGACACCAAAGTTCAATAGTTCAAACTTACCAGCTGCACCAAGTCCTTTTTTGGCGAGCTCTCCAGCACCACCCGCCATTTTTGAGGCTCCGCTCGCCATGCCTGCTACTTCGCCTGCCAAGCTTGTCCCCATGTCGGTCAACTCAGAGACCATGCCGGTAGCTTGGCCCATGAGGCCAAAGCCGGCTTCAAGACCGCCACCTAAGTTTATCAAATAAAATTAAATCATTCGTTCATACCGCGTGTGGGACAAGGACAGCTGATAGAGGTTAATCAGTCAACGAAACTAAACAACTTTCACCAGTACATTCAATCAATTTTTTAACATTAGTTTTTTTCTTGTTCTCTCGACATCTCGAGATTCGCGAGATTCTCAACATCTTGAGATTCGCGAAACTCCCGACATCTCGAGATTCGGGAGATTCCCGACTTTCTCGACATATTGAGATTCTCAACAGTGCGTTTGGCGGAGTACTGGTCGAAATTAATATAAGCCATTGCGATCGATTCGACAAGAAGAAGAACATCTTGAGATTCGCGAGATTCTCGACATCTCGAGATTCTTGAGATTCTCGTCATTCTCGACATTTGACTTCGACTTATCGTACTCAACACGTATTTTAGTTTAGTAATTGTTCGGTGATGGGAAATAAAAAATATATCACAAACATGATTTTTAATTTATGTATTTTTATTTTTTTAATAATAGGTAGATTCATTTTCAATGCCCTTTCAAGTCGTTTAGAGAACGAGACTGTGATTTTTTTTTTAAAGAAATTACCTTTCCCATAAAAAAGTCCACCTCGATCAGACAATCATTTTTTTTTCTTTTCCTGAAAGAATTTCCCCTGGTGAAAGTTGTTCAATTTGGTACGCTATTTCTTACACCCGGTATGTTGCGCTCAATCCCCGAAATAAAAGAGTAAAATTTTTCGGATTGTACAATGCAAAACGCTGTTCTGATAGTTGCTCTTTCACGCCATGCGCCATCGTGAAAGATGGTTATCTGCAGACAGACATAAGCTTGCTTGGCTACCATTTACCACGGAAAATATCTTATTCACAAGGGAAAACTTATTATACAGGGTGTAAAAAAGTACTACGTTCCTTTAAACCACATGTTCTACTGATGATACCAAACAACTTTCCAAAAGAAGAAAAATTTTAGCTCGAAAAAAAAAATAGCCTTTTCCATACAAAGATGCTCTCCGGGATCTGCAGTTTTGTATGGACAAGGCAAAAATTTATTTCGAGCTAAAAATTTTGTGCTTTGGGGAAGTTGTTTGGTATCATCAGTAGAATAAGTATGTGGTTTAAATTTAAAGGAACGTAGTACTTTTTTTTACACCCTGTATAAGACATAATACGATTAACTGTTTTCAACAAAATAACTGTTTATCTTACCAAACATAGCTCCGAGACCACCCACTGCAAAAGAGACAAATTAATTGCAAACAAATAACAAAACTGACTTATTTTTAAGGCTCGTATTTATAAAACGATCTCAAGATTGAGAGCAATATTAAGTATGGATTTGACAGGTCGTTTTGTACTGAAATCACATTTGTGATACGAACTCAAACTCGCTGTCACTCTTGAGAGCTGATTATAAATACGGGCCTAAGTGTTCCTGTATTTTAGAATAAATAAGGTACAATAAAGTGATTACATACATACATACAAAAGTTGTCCAGTTTTAAGGATGATTTTGTTTCGACTTTTAAACAAGCATTAAACCAACCTATTGTTGAATTGATGAAAAATAGACCTCAAGGGACGAACAGAGCCGCGACGGTGGCGCCATCAGTTTAAAATTAATCATGCTTGTTCCTGAAATAAAAACATTTTCATGAACAGAAAATATTCATGAAAATGTTTGTATTTCAGGCACAAATCGGCACGATTAATTTAAAACTGATGGCGCCACCTTTGCGGCTCTGTTCGCCCCATAAGGGCGTTTTTGCACTTATCCTTCCTAGTAAATTGTCCAATGGTGGGCCTCTGTATGACAGCTTGTCTTACAGAGGACCTCCATGGGACCAGGTAGGGAAGGAAGGTCAAATCTAGTACGGATACGGATTGAATACGGATAAGTGCACAAACGCCCTTGCCGTAACAGATGGCAATGTTTGCAAAAATATTCATAAATAAACATTTTGAAACGGTGCGAAACTGTTGCAACTTACGCTGAGGGTTGGGGAAAGCATGCGAGGTCGCGAAAACCTGTAATAAATAAAAAAACATTGTTAGAAACATCCCTAAGGGGTAGGTAGAGCTTTTGGTGGAAATTGGTCAGAATATACCTCCTCGCGGTCCACCCCGGGCAACGCCTTGTGCGGCTAAACTACTTATTCTGACTCCTATGTGGCGCGCTGAACCTGTCCCTAGTTGGATCTCTCAGCGAAATTTCTAAAATGCGAACTTATACAGGGTGTAACAAAAAGGGTATATGCATCGAGAAATGTGTGAATCTACCCATGAAACTGAACAACTTTCCCTAAGAAACATAGGTCGAAAAACGAAAAAAAAAATCGTGACCTTTCATACTAAATGCATCAGCTGATAGCGTATTTAGTATGGGAAGTCAAATTTTTTTTTTCGTATGTCGACCTATGTTCCTTAGGGAAAGTTGTTCAGTTTCATGGGTAGATTCACACATTTCTCGATGCATATACCCTTTCTGTTACACGTTGTATAGACTCTTCGCTATACGATGATGATGAGAGCCTCATGCCATATTCCACGCTGGACTGAGAGCGATGTAAGTAAACATTAAATTAACGCGATCACTGATTAGAGAAAGTCGCGCTAGCTTTTACTCTTCTGTGAACGCGATCGACTGACAACTCGTCACTACATCAATGACTGTGGTATAACAGATTCTACGCCATGGTCCACTCCGAAGATTTTGTGCTTCGGAAGGCATGTTAAGTTAAACCCGATTCAACAACGTGTACAGATATTGCCATAGAGTTGATATGTTGATAGGTTGCTGACCAAATCTTAGAGTGGGATCCCAAGAAACTGTGCCTCAAGGGAAATAGGTACCTAGGTCAAAATATAAAATAACAATATTGGCCCTCCCGTACAAATCCGTGTAAAGTAAAGTAAAGTTAAGTAAAGTAATCATTTATTTTAGTGCAAAGATACATAATAGGTAAAATTTACATTCTTAACTTATTAAACAACACTATACTTCCATGCTGGACTGGGAGTGATAGAAAAACATAGAATGTGCCAGCTGCATTTCCTCCTGGGCATGCTGTAAAAACCAGCTAAGGGATTCAAGGGTTTCAGTATTGTAATTTAGGCGATGGGCTGACAACCTGTCACTATTAGCAATATACAGATCTATCTGGAATAACCCTCAAAACTTGTTAGACGTGGCGGAACGACCTTTGTATAGGTTGTTTACGCTCTGCCTACCCCATTAGGGAAAAAGGCGTGATTATATGTATGTATGTATGTATGTAAATAACACTAAAAAAGGTAGTCACTCAGCACATGCTGTAGCACGCTGGTCTTCCGTGGTACCTAATTGTGCTCGTAGCACAGTCAAGACAAACTGATGACTTAAAAAAAATAGACAAAATAAAATGAGAACGTTTTTAAACAGTAACAATACTACCAAACAATAACAGAAATATAAATAACAGAAGTGTGAGGGTTTATTATTTAATAACATTTTAGGTTAAGAAATATTATGTACTAAGTTCAATATATTTAGCTATAGAACGACTTTCTTTTTTGAATGTTTATATTTTTTGATTGATTTTCCAGGAGATGAAGTTTCAATTGTTTTTTAAATGAATATAATGATGTCAGTGTCCAGTCACTTTGTATGAGCATTTTTTTTTCATATTTCGCCATATGCTCTTTGGGGAAAGTCGTTTAGCTATGGATGGAGATGATGATGAAAAAAACGTAAAAACTCACCGCTAATATTATGAGAACACCTAAATACCTCATGGTGTCTATCTCAAAAACTATTTGATGTTACTATCTGGCAGGTGGTTCTTAATGAACTATATTTTTGAAACAATAACTTCAAGTATTTATATGAAATCTTTACAATGACCTAATATAAGTAATTTATTATCTTTGCCAACTGAGTAAATAGTTTGTAAATTCGAGTAGAACGCGTAACTGGTAGGTACTTAGTAGCAAATTAGAAATTCAATGTTTGTATGGATTTGCGTATGAGGTAGGTACCATATGTGTTGAGTCAAAACTTTTATTTTTACATAATACATACATACATACACAAATCACGCCTTTATCCCTAGTGGGGTAGGCAGAGCAAGAACGACCTAAACAAAAGTCGTTCCGCCACGTCTGACAAGTTTTGAGGGTTATTACAGATGATTATGTAGGTATATTTCTATAGTGACAGGTTGTCAGCCCATCGCCTATAAATTGCAATACACTTAAACCCTCGAATCCCTTAGCTGGTTTTTACAGCATGCCCGGGAGGAGATGCAGCTGGCACATTCTACGTTTTTCTATCGTTCCCAGTCCAGCATGGAAGAAATTTTTACATAATACGTAGTACATAAGTACTATGTAGGTACTCTTCACGAAATCCGATGGTAGAGATGTAGAGGATAAGGCCACTGTCTCCTGTGTAGGAGGTCGCGGTTCGAATCCCACCAAATACCAATGTCTTTTTCGGTTTCCGAATTTCATATATTTTTTTATTCAACTGAGTGTTTTTTTACTTACCTATCGGAGTCAAACGTGGGATAGAAATAATCACGCTTCCTGACTTAGGGTATGGGTAGAAAATATATTTCTTATTGTTACCTAGACTCATTGAATAGATTCTAACATTGAGTAAGTTAAGTACCACAGTTTGTATGAAAAAACACGCAGTGTCGAACATACTGAAAACGCTTTCTCCGCGCGTAGGAGCGGGATCTGCTAGCCCGCGCGCGGAAGCGTGTTTTTCATACAGACAAAAATCAGACAATGAAAAACACGCTTTCGCGCGCGGGCTAGCAGATCCCGCTCTTACGCGCGGAGAAGCGTTTTCAGGTATGTTCGACACTGCGTGTTTTTTCATACAAACCGAGCGTACGAAGTCGCGGGCACAGCTAAGTAGTTACCTAAATAAATAACAATAAATTGATGATTCCATCGTTAAAATATGCTTTGATATTAATTACTTGGGGCCTCATTATAAAAATAACTAATACATAACCTACGTCATTAAATTAATTACACTTGAATAAATATTATTGAAAACTATAACGTTAGGCTAAAGCTGCGCGCCCACTTGCAAAGTTATGGAGTAAAGAATTATAATTTCAGCTAGAGGCATTCCACGAAAATGTCAGGTCTCAGAAAAGGGTATATAGGTATGCACCCGAAAGGATGTGAATCTATCTACCCATGAAACTGAACAACTTTTCGCAAGGAACATTGGTCGAAATACGAAAAAAAATTAACTTTCCATAATAATTGCGCTATCAGCTGATGCATTTTGTACGGAAGGTTAAATTCTTTTTTTCGGGTTGCTACCTATGTTCCTTGGGGAAAGTTGTTTAGTTTATGGGTAGATAGATTCACATCCTTCAGGTTGCATATACCTTTTCTGTAACACGCTGTATAGTCTGACAACTGTGTTGAGTGTTTCGAAAAAATTGACACACACACATATATTCACGCCTTTATCCCTAATGGGTAGGCAGAGCGTAAACGACCTAAGCAAAGGTCGTTATATAGATCCTGTATATTGCTATAGTGACAGGTTGTCAGCCCATCGCCTAAATTACAATACTGAAACCCTCAAATTCCTCAGCTGATTTTTACAGCATGCCCGGAGAAGATGCAGCTGGCACATTCTATGTTTTTCTATCTCTCCCAGTCCAGCAGGAAAGTAAAAATTATTTGTTCGAAAAAAATTGAATTTAGCTTTATTGAAAAAAAAAGTGTAACGTGCCCGACACCCCGTGGAATGAATGCCTAGCTAGGGTCAGCTCACACTGGAAGGCGGCGGTAACGCGTAACTGTTCAAGAGCTTGGTACAAACAATATAGTACTTTATTTGATATTCAAAAATAAAGACATTTCATTGGCAGAACTCGAAAAATCGCAGAGCGGTGCTGCCTATCACTTTGTGTTGTGGTACAACGAAATTCATCTTCAAGCAGGTTCGCGCCGCGTCGCGTCGCTTCCAGGTGTGAACAGGTGGTCCAAGGTATTATATTTTATAAGTTCTGGCCTGTTTAGTGCGGTGTCATGTTAATTTAAGCAAATATAGGGAATCCTAATGGATAGTGTTTTATTTTTAATAACTACAAAGATAGTGCCCCAAATTACAATATTAATAGAATATCCTCCTTATCAGTGGACATTCGCCTTAAATACTCGATCTGTACGACATTTTCTTCGTCGCACTAAGTAAGACTATTTTTATATATTGGACTTTTCGGAAATCCCGATAATATTATTATGCTTTGGTACATAAAATTTACATACTTATTATTTATAATATTTAAATGAAATATGTCGGTAGTGCGTAAGTAACCTGTTCGTAGCGTCATCGCCGTGACAAATTATAAAATAAACCGATCAAAACAAACATAAAACTAACTGTACATAATACCTTCTATTCTACTACGACCTGCTGCTAGTTTTTACAACCATACGTAGGTACTTTCCATTACAGTATGCCACCACAGTATACCATCATACAAAATAATCAATGTGTTGCCAATGTGACAGCGACCGGGAACGATGGCTTAACGTGCACTCCGAAGCACACAATATTTTTTCTTCCGGACAATCAGGTCAATCAGCCTGCATTGTCCAACCTAACCAAACTTGGAAAACTAACAATGTAGTAAATTGACAAATATCAACTTTGTGTTCCCCTCCTGGATTCGAACCCAGGACCTCCGGATCGGGAACCCATATCTTATCTCAGACCACTAGACCACGGAGGCAGTTCAGCAGCATGGGTCCTCTAAACCCTTAGGTACTAATTGATTCCATGGTAAATAAGGTGGAGTTTTTTAACAGTCGTAAACTTCAGCAACGCCTGGCAAACAGCTTAAAGCAAAGTTTGAGAAGCAGAGATTCTTTCAATTTTGGTCTAGCTGCAATGTACCTAAGGGTTTAGAGGACCCATGCTGCTGAACTGCCTCCGTGGTCTAGTGGTCTGAGATAAGATATGGGTTCCCGATCCGGAGGTCCTGGGTTCGAATCCCAGGAGGGGAACACAAAGTTGATATTTGTCAATTTACTACATTGTTAGTTTTCCCAAGTTTGGTTAGGTTGGACAATGCAGGCTGATTGACCTGATTGTCCGGAAGAAAAAATATTGTGTGCTTCGGAGTGCACGTTAAGCCATCGTTCCCGGTCGCTGTCACATTGGCAACACATTGATTATTTTGTATGATGGTATACTGTGGTGGCATACTGTAATGGAAAGTACCTACGTATGGTTGTAAAAACTAGCAGCAGGTCGTAGTAGAATAGAAGGTATTATGTACAGTTAGTTTTATGTTTGTTTTGATCGGTTTATTTTTATAATTTGTCACGGCGATGACGCTACGAACAGGTTACTTACGCACTACCGACATATTTCATTTAAATATTATAAATAATAAGTATGTAAATTTTATGTACCAAAGCATAATAATATTATCGGGATTTCCGAAAAGTCCAATATATAAAAATAGTCTTACTTAGTGCGACGAAGAAAATGTCGTACAGATCGAGTATTTAAGGCGAATGTCCACTGATAAGGAGGATATTCTATTAATATTGTAATTTGGGGCACTATCTTTGTAGTTATTAAAAATAAAACACTATCCATTAGGATTCCCTATATTTGCTTAAATTAACATGACACCGCACTAAACAGGCCCAGAACTTATAAAATATAATACCTTGGACCACCTGTTCACACCTGGAAGCGACGCGACGCGGCGCGAACCTGCTTGAAGATGAATTTCGTTGTACCACAACACAAAGTGATAGGCAGCACCGCTCTGCGATTTTTCGAGTTCTGCCAATGAAATGTCTTTATTTTTGAATATCAAATAAAGTACTATATTGTTGTACCAAGCTCTTGAACAGTTACGCGTTACCGCCGCCTTCCAGTGTGAGCTGACCCTAGCTAGGCATTCATTCCACGGGGTGTCGGGCACGTTACACTTTTTTTTTTCAATAAAGCTAAATTCAATTTTTTTCGAACAAATAATTTTTTACTTTCCTGCTGGACTGGGAGAGATAGAAAAACATAGAATGTGCCAGCTGCATCTTCTCCCGGCATGCTGTAAAAATCAGCTGAGGAATTTGAGGGTTTCAGTATTGTAATTTAGGCGATGGGCTGACAACCTGTCACTATAGCAATATACAGGATCTATATAACGACCTTTGCTTAGGTCGTTTACGCTCTGCCTACCCCATTAGGGATAAAGGCGTGAATATATGTGTGTGTGTCAATTTTTTTCGAAACACTCAACACAGTTGTCAGACTATACAGCGTGTTACAGAAAAGGTATATGCAACCTGAAGGATGTGAATCTATCTACCCATAAAACTAAACAACTTTCCCCAAGGAACATAGGTAGCAACCCGAAAAAAAGAATTTAACCTTCCGTACAAAATGCATCAGCTGATAGCGCAATTATTATGGAAAGTTAATTTTTTTTCGTATTTCGACCAATGTTCCTTGCGAAAAGTTGTTCAGTTTCATGGGTAGATAGATTCACATCCTTTCGGGTGCATACCTATATACCCTTTTCTGAGACCTGACATTTTCGTGGAATGCCTCTAGCTGAATTATAATTCTTTACTCCATAACTTTGCAAGTGGGCGCGCAGCTTTAGCCTAACGTTATAGTTTTCAATAATATTTATTCAAGTGTAATTAATTTAATGACGTAGGTTATGTATTAGTTATTTTTATAATGAGGCCCCAAGTAATTAATATCAAAGCATATTTTAACGATGGAATCATCAATTTATTGTTATTTATTTAGGTAACTACTTAGCTGTGCCCGCGACTTCGTACGCTCGGTTTGTATGAAAAAACACGCAGTGTCGAACATACCTGAAAACGCTTCTCCGCGCGTAAGAGCGGGATCTGCTAGCCCGCGCGCGAAAGCGTGTTTTTCATTGTCTGATTTTTGTCTTTGTATGAAAAACACGCTTCCGCGCGCGGGCTAGCAGATCCCGCTCCTACGCGCGGAGAAACGTTTTCAGTATGTTCGACACTGCGTTTTTTCCATACAAACTGTGGTACTTAACTTACTCAATGTTAGAATCTATTCAATGAGTCTAGGTAACAATAAGAAATATATTTTCTACCCATACCCTAAGTCAGGAAGCGTGATTATTTCTATCCCACGTTTGACTCCGATAGGTAAGTAAAAAAACACTCAGTTGAATAAAAAAATATATGAAATTCGGAAACCGAAAAAGACATTGGTATTGGTGGGATTCGAACCGCGACCTCCTACACAGGAGACAGTGGCCTTATCCTCTACATCTCTACCATCGGATTTCGTGAAGAGTACCTACATAGTACTTATGTACTACGTATTATGTAAAAATTTCTTCCATGCTGGACTGGGAACGATAGAAAACGTAGAATGTGCCAGCTGCATCTCCTCCCGGGCATGCTGTAAAAACCAGCTAAGGGATTCGAGGGTTTAAGTGTATTGCAATTTATAGGCGATGGGCTGACAACCTGTCACTATAGAAATATACCTACATAATCATCTGTAATAACCCTCAAAACTTGTCAGACGTGGCGGAACGACTTTTGTTTAGGTCGTTCTTGCTCTGCCTACCCCACTAGGGATAAAGGCGTGATTTGTGT